>PVKP010007091.1:0-79144 GCA_004027715.1 Plecturocebus donacophilus
CGCCGCGCTGAGTGCCGGCAAAAGAGCCGCGCCGGCCAAAAGAGTCGCGCCGGCGACCCGCGTGGCTTCTCCGCCGGGAATCTCCCGGTCTGTGGGCAACAAAAACTCGTCGGAAAGTGCGGCGTCCACTCGTTCTCTGCGCTTTCACTGGGAGCTACATTCCTGAGCTGTTGTTAGTCGGCCATCTTGGATCTCTCTCCCCCAATTGGTAGTTTTTCAATCCATGTTCCCCTCTCTCTCCTCCTCGTTGGAGTCCCCAGTGTCTACTGTTTACATATTTATGCTACTTACACAACTTGTACACAAATGTTTATATTCATAATTGCAAAGAACTGGACTCAAACAATATATCCTTCAATAGGTAAATGGATAAACAAAGTATGGTACATCCATATTATAGCATATTATTTAATAATAAAAGAAAATAAGCCATTAAGCCAAGAAAAGACACGGAGAAACCTTAAACACATATTGCTGAGTGAAAGAAGCCAGTGTGAGAAGGCTAAATACTGTATGGCCCCAACTACATGACATTCTAGGAAAGGCAAAACTGTGGAAACAGTAAAAAGATCAGGTGGGCACAGGCAGCCTCAGTCTGGTTGACTTTGCAGAGCCATGGAGGGCGGCTTCTGCTTGGATTTCAGGGGCTCAAATAGCAGGAGGTTTGACCTGGGGCTGGCCGTGGAGCAAGTAAAGGTGCAGATTGCATGGCACCTGCAGACAGGTGCTTCTGGAAGTGCATTGAGAAGGTGGGGTGGGGGATCCCTGGACAATTTCGAGCAGAAGTGCATCCCGATGTGAATGGACAGCTACATGGACACTTGGAACACCGTGTCCTATGCCCACAACTCCTGAATACAGCAGGAACAATTCCACATGTGATCAGAAGGCACAACGCTAGCTGGAGGGCCACCCTTCAGCCTCCCCAAACCATTTCCATTTCCATGTATATGCTTTGTGAGGTGGGGACCAACATGTGTGCACTGACTAACCATTGCTTATGAGAATGGCACTGTGCCGGGACAGATGAGACTGTGTCGCTTCCGGCCCCCACCCTGTCCCTGCCCCTTACCCCCTGCCAGTGAGTGTGGCTTGGGTCTGGTTCCTTCCTAAAGTGCTGGCAGCCCAGCGGCACCTCCTTCAGGCCTGAGAGTAGGTGTTTCCTCCCCTGGTGTGCCCAGGTCAGCTTCGTGCCCTGGGCAGAGAACCCTTGTTTTATTATTATTATTATTATTATTATTATTATTATTATTATTGTTTATTTCAATAGCTTTTGTAGTACACGGGGTTTTTGGTTACATAGATGAATTATATAGTGGTAAATTCTGAGGTTTTAGTGTACTGTCACCAGCATAGAGTACATTGTACCTAATATGTAGTTTTTTATATTGCATCCTTCCTTCCCTCTCCCACTTCTGAGTCTATAAAGTCCATTGTATCACTCTGTATATCTTTGTGAATTCATAGCTCCCCACCCACTTAAGTGAGAACATATGGTGTTTGGTTTTCCATTCCTGAGTTACTTCACTTAGAATAGTGACTTCCAGCTCCATCCAAGTTGCTGCAAAAGACATTATTCCATTCCTTTGTATGGCTGAGTAGTATTCCATGGTGTATATATAACGTATTTTCTTTATTCACTCATTGGCTGATGAACACTTAGGTTGGTTCCATATCTTTGCAATTGTGAATTGGGCTGCAAAAAACATATATAATTATAAATTGAGCTGCAAAAAAAAAATCGTGAATTGTGCTGCAAAATATATATATTTTTTTCACATAATGACTTCTTTCTCCTTTGTGTAGAGACCCAGTAGCGTATGGATTGCTGGATCAAATGGTTGAACTACCTTTAGTTCTTTAAGGAATCTCCATACTGTTTACCATAGAGGCTGTACTAATTACATTCCCACCAGCAGTGTGTAAACAATCCCTTTATCCACACCAACATTTATTGTTTTTTGACTTTTTAATAATGGCCATTCTTCCAGGGGTAAGCTGGCATCTAATTGTGGATTTACTTTACATTTCCCTGATGATTAGTGATGTTGAGCATTTTTTCATATGTTTCTTGGCCATTTGTGTATCTTCTGTTTTACATTGTGACCATAGAAGCACTGATCATGTATCTTCTTCGGAGAACTGTTTGCTCATGTTATTTGTCTGCTTTTTGATGGGATTATTTGCCTTTTTTCTTGCTGATTTGTTTGAGTTCCTTGTAGCTTCTGCATACTAGTTCTTTGTCGGATGCATTGTTTACAAATATTTTCTCCCATTTTATGGTTTGTCTGTTTAATCGGATGATTATTTATTTTGCTGTGCAGAAGCTTTTTAATTTAATCAGGTCCTATTTATTTATTTTTGGTTTTGTTGCATTTGCTTTTGGGGTTTTAGTCACGAATTCTTTGCCTATGCTGATGTCCACATGAGTTTTTCCAAGGTTATCTTCTAGAATTTTTATGGTTTTGAGACTTAGCTTTCAGTCTTTGATCCACTTTTTTTGTATAAGGTGAGAGATGAGGATCCAGTTTTATTATTCTACATGTCACTTGCCATTATTCCAGCACCATTTATTAAATACCCAATTTATGTTCTTGCATGCTTTGTCAAAGATCATCTGTCTGTAAGTATTTGGCTTTATTTCTGGATTCTCTATTCTGTTCCATTGGTCTATGTGCTTATTTGTATACCGTTACCATGCTGTTTTGGTAACCGTAGCCTTGTAGTATAACTTGAAGTCTGGTAATGTGATAACTCCAGATTTGTTCTTTATGGCTTATGATTGCTTTGGCTATTTGGGCTCTTTTTTGGTTCCATGTGAAATTTAGGATTGTTTATTTTTTTCTAATCCATGTGAAAAAATAATCTTGGCACTTTTTATGGGAATTGCATTGAATCTGTAGGTTGCTTTGGGCAGTGTGGTCATTTTCACAGTATTGAGAGAACACTTATTTTGACCTTTTTGGAAGAGAGAGTGGTCAGACCCCACCTGAGCTGTGCCCTCTTGAGGATGGACAAATAAATTGCTGAAGGAGGGGTAGAGAAAAAAGCAGTAAGAAAATCAGTGGTTGTCAGTATTTCACAGTGAAGGGAAGAGGAATGAACAGGTGGAGCACAGTGAGGTTTTAGGGCAGTGAAACTATTCTGTATAATACTATAATTGTGGATTCATGTCATTAGACATTTGTCAAAACCCATAGAATGTAAAGAGTAAACCTTTTGCAGCTTGCCAGGAGTCCAAAAAATTAAATAAATAAATAAATAAATAAAAGGGCCAGGTGTGGTGGTTCATGCCTGTAATCCCAACACTTTGGGAGGCTGAAGTGGGAGGATTGCTTGAGCCCCGGAGTTCAAGACCAGCGTGGGCAACATAATGAGACCCCATTTCTAGAAAGAAAAAGAAAAAGTTAGCTAGGTGTGGTGGTGCACACACCTGTGGGTCTAGCTATTCAGGAGGCTGAGGCAGGAGGATTGCTTGAACCCCGGAGTTTGAGGCTGCAGTGAGCTATGATTATGTCACTGCACATCAGCCTGAGCAATGGCTGGAGACCCTGTACCAAAAAGAAAAACAATAAATAAATAAAATAAAAACAGTGAACCCTAATGTAAATTATGGTCTTCAGTTAAAAATATGTCAATATTGGCTCATCAATTATAACATATATATCACACTAATTCATTGTTAACAACAGGGGAGCTGGCCTGGTGTGGTGGCTCATGCCTCCAATTCCAGCACTTTGGGAGGCCGAGGCAGGAGAATCACTTGAGCTCAGGAATTTGAGATCATCCTGGCCAACATGGTGAAACCCCATATCTACTAAAAATACTAAAATTAGCTGGGCGTGGTGGCAGGCACGTGTGATTTTAGCTACTCAGGAGGCTGAGGCAGGAAAATTGCTTGAACCTGGGAGGTGGAGGTTGCAGTGAGCCAAAATTGCAACATTGTATTCCAGCCTGGGCAACAGAGCAAAACTTCTTTTCAAACAAACAAACAAACAAACAAAAAAAAAAAAACAAAAGAAAAAGAAAAAAAAAAAAGGAACAGGGATGCTGTGTGAACTCTATATTAGCTGCTTAATTTTTTACTAAACCTAAAATGGCTCTACAAAAGAAAATCTATTAATGAAAACATTAATATAATGTGGCAACTCTTAAAATCAGTTTTTCTGCCTCAATTCCCAGGGTCTGGTTTTTTTTTGTTGCTTTTTGTTTGTTTACAGCCTTTTCTAAACTAATTCTGTAGTCTCTGTTCTTTGTTCTCTGTGGCCTCTGAAGTATGGGCCTGGTTAGCTTAGGGGTCAGTTAATGATTAGACAGAAACTTCCCTGAAGGCCTTGAGCCAATGCCTCCTACTCTTACAAGGAGCTCTGAATATATAGTGGGGCACACTTGCAATGCTCTGGCAGTTTGCAGCTCTGCCTTAACCTTGACTTCCTGTTTGCATAAGTCCTCAAGGTCACCTCCAGGTGAGAGATTTGAGACTTTTCAAGTCTTTACTGGTTACACAGACAGCCTTGTACATGTGTGGGTCTTCATTTTTCCTAAGATATCTTGTACATATTCAAAGTCTCCTATGGATATCTCATTCCCTGGATTTTCCTTTTAATATTTGTGGCCAGGCTCTTGCTTTCCCCAACTGTATCTTGAGATCAGGCTTGCTGGGAGCACTGTCATTGTCCTGCTCCCTCGGAGGCTGCTGACTTTCAAAGCAGGAACAGCTGCCAGGCTGTGGCCTTTCAAGGCTGCCATGGGGCTGGGCAGAGAGGGATGGAAATAAGGCTGCTTGTAACACCACGAAGCTCAGTTTCTGTTGAAATTCAGCCATGCTCTCGAATAAATATTTCTCAGATGGTTGTGAGCCTCTGGCTAATTTTCAGAGTTGTGAAGATGTTGATTCTGACCATGCAGAAACTTGTTCACATTGCTATCTGGAGGAACAGATTTTCAGAGGTCCTTATCAATTTGGAAGTGTTTTTCCCAGGCTTACTTACCTTTTTTTTTTTGAGACACCCAGGCTGGAGTGCAGTGCTGTGATCTCAGCTCACCACAACCTCCACTTCCTGGGTTCAAGGGATTCTCCTGCCTCAGCCTCCCAAGTAGCTGGGACTACAGGTGCATGCCACTGGATCTGGCTAATTTTTATATTTTTAGTAGAATTGGGGTTTCACCACGTTGGCCAGGCTGGTCTTAAACTCCTGACTTCAAGTGATCCTCCCACTTCGGCCTCCCAAAATGCTGGGATTACAGGCATGAGGCACTGCGGCCCACCTCCCAGGCTTACTGTCTACATCAGCTTTGTTTCATCCAAGTGCCTGGGGCTACACAGGTAAGCCTTATTTAGTGAATCTCATTACTGAAGCGTTTACAGTAAATATTAAATAATTCTTTTAAACTTATGAGGTGTGGTTATTTTTAAAAAGTAGGTGCTAACTTACTTTACTTCATTTAGAGCCTTAGATTTTAATTCTTGAATTTATCATAAATGAGAGCCCTGACTCTTGCTCCTGACTGTACTTTAGCATCACCTAAGAAACTCTAAAAATACTGATGCCGAGGCTGTACCTCAGGCAAATTGAATTGGAACCTCTGTGGGTGGGACCCAAGCCTCTGCAGTATTATTTTTAAGCTCCTCAGCTTATTCTTATTCTCAGAGAGGGTTGAAGGTTGACAGTCCCGCAGCGTTAAGTCTGGCGCTAAATTAATTTGACCTACTTTTTGAGTATTCAGACAAAGAAGGAGAAGCGAACTCTAGAAAAAGCAATGGACGGTGACTGCCACCAGAGGCAGGTCAGCCTCAGGAACATCTTCAGTAGTGAATAACACAAGGAATGTAAAAATACTGAAAACTGAAAATTGCAATACAAATAAATCGTTTTATTGTGTTTCAAATAAAAATCACAATACAAATAAATCATTTTATTGTGTCCTTATTCTAAGAACCATATTTGTACATATGTCCATCTGTAGGGACTGGTTAATTCTGATATATTATCACATATTGAATATTTAAGGAAAGGTTCCAAATGCAAAGCTTCTATTGACTACAGGACATGCCCCTCTCTTGGCATTGAGGTATGACAATACGCTCAGTATTGCCAACCAAAGAAGCGTCCCTAACTTCAATGTCCAGAGTTTTTACTGGGGCTTCATTGGTAGGCATGATTGATTGATTGATTACCCTATGGTTGAACTCAGTCTCCCGCTACAAAGGTTGGGCTGATATCACATGGCCCAGTGGAACTGCCATGAGTCAACTTGCTAACATAAACCAGTAGGTCTGGTCTGCAGGAGGGTGAACATGAAAAACAAAGGCACTCCTGTCGTTCCAGAAATTCCAGGGTTTTAGAGAGTACCTCTCAGGACAAGGTCAAATTTTTTGCTACACATAAACAGAAACTGAAATTTAAGCTGTTAGACTGGTGTTAACAAAATCACAAAAATTGAAATTTGTGCATAAGAAAATTGTGCATCTATTTACACATGCATGAATTGCCTACAAAAAATTGAAAGCAATGTTTTTATTTGGGAAAACAGTTTGTAGCAACAAGCCTTTTAAAAAGCATACATTAGATTCAGTGATCTCGTACTGTGACTAATTCAAAGAGCAACATCAAATATTCAAAAATTTATCTCAAAAAAATGAAAAACAACCTAAACTGGAAAATGTTCATATTTTAGGGAGTCTAATGAAGTTATTTTCATGCATAAAATTGAGAAATATTTTTATATAATGTTACCTGAAAAAGTATAAAATTATATATGTAACATGGTTCAACTTGTATTTCAGAAGGCATACTAAATTTTGTATACTAGTTATCTTTAATCCCTAGGGAAAAAAAGTAATTGCTAACTCATTTTGCTTTGCTCTACATTTCAATTTTTCTACAAGCTGGAGTTCTTAGAAAATTTAAAAATTAGGCTGGGGATGGCATCTCACGTCTGGAGTCCCAGAACTTTGGGAGGCTGAGGCAGTTGGATCACTTGAGGTCAGGAGTTTGAGACCAGCCTGACCAACATGGTGAAACTCCATCTCTACTAAAAATTAAAAAAAAAAAAAAAAAAACTGGCTGGGCGTTGTGGCAGATGCCTGTAATCCCAGCTACTTGGGAAGGTGAGGCAGGAAAATCATTTGAACCGGGAGGTGAAGGTTGCAGTGAGCCAAGATGGTGCCAGTGCACTTCAGCCTGAGCAATAGAGTAAGATTCTGTTTCAAAAAAAAAAAAAATTTTAAATTTAAAACAGACATTAAATAGTTTTGCGTTTGACATATTTTTTATTGAGATACCAATTGAACATTGAAAAGTGATTTTTATAAAAATAAGGTCGTTAGAAAAAGAGGATTTAGAATAGACTTTTGTGGTCTACATTCTATGCAAGATTTTGGTGAGTATGTAACCGTCTTATCTGGCATTTTTGGGGGAGGTAGAGATGGTGCAGAACTTCTATTAGATGTCCAAAGAATATGGAAACTCAGAAAAGTTAAGAACCACTCAAAATTTCAAAAGGAACAAAACAGATGAAACTGTAAACAGAAGATAGAAGAGTAACATTTTCATGGAGAAACAAGTCATAAAAGGTTTTCTTAATACAAAAAGAGCTAGTATAGCAGGACAATTTAAAAGGTATGGATTTTGAAATTGGTGGGCCTGGGGTCAATGTTCAGTTCCATTACTTAACTAGAATTTTTATGTGAGCAAAGTTACTGAGTATCCCCGCTATGGTTTGAGTATTTGTGTTCCCCCAAATTATATATTGAAGCTTAATCTCCAATGTGATAGTTGTAAGAGGTGGGGCCTTTGAGGAAGTGATGAAGTCATGATGGCAGAGCCCTCAGGGATGGGATTAGTGCCCACAGTCAAGAGGCCAGAGGGAGTTTGCTTGCCCCCTTCAGCCATGTAAAGACACAGCAGGAAGTCACCATCTATGAGGCAGACACCGAATCTGCTGGTCCCTTGATCTCAGACTTCCCAGGCTCCAGGACAATGAGCAATTTCTGTTGTTCATTCATTACTGCAGTCTAAGATATTCTATTATAGCAGCCAAAATTGACTAAGACACTCCCAGCGTGTATTTTCTATCTAGTCTCAGTCTAGAATATTGATTAAAGCTGCATGAGAGTTGCTACGTACGTACTGTGCTAGGCAGTTTACAGTTAGCAGCTCATTGATATAATCATCCTAGGAGGCAGGTAATATTGTCCTCATTTTAAAGTAAGAAAGCTGAGACCTACCCAACAGGATAAGAAGGAAACCTGCAGTCAGCACTTAGCATGTGTTGGCAAAAGAAACTAGAAACTGCTGGTTTCCACGCCTATTGAGTGTAACAATGTTATTCTTGCCACAGAGCCATTCCTATTCTTTCCTATCTGCTCCTCTCCTTGCTGTACTGAAGACTGCTGGAAATACAAATTAACATTTTTACTTTAATCCACATTGATACCCTTGAAGGAGTACGTATTCCTAATATGGCCAATTCCATTTCCCCAGAGGGACTCTGGAATGCCGGTCAGACTGAATGTTTGTGAAATAAAACAAGTCTGTTGAGGATTTTACTCCAAGACAAAAAGTCCATGAGTAGAATATAGTCATTTATTGCTGAGAATGATAAAAGTTGTGATTATTGAGAATACCATATTATACCCACTTCAGGAAGACGCCTTCTATTCATTCTCCATCCACTCCACCAATGTTTGTTGAGCCACTAATTAGTGTCAGATCATCCCTAGGATCCAGGCACAGCAGGGAACAGACAGACACAAACCTCCTTCCAGGTACGGGCTCTTAAGGTGCCTTACATACTCTTCAAGCCTGTTATGTCGAGCCATTTTAATGAGCATACACACATATTTCTGGAAAATTCCTGGTTAAAATTGGGTGTCAAGTAGGGTATTAGATTACTTGAAGCAGTAGACCTCTGCCCCCTAGAGACACAGGCTGCAAATTTTAGGGATAGTGCCAAAAGCAGTGGTCCCCAGTCTTTTTAGCACAGGTGATTCGTTTTGTGGGGGACAATTTTGCCACAAACCAGGGTGGGAGGCATGGTGTTGGGATAATTCAAGCGCAATTGTGCAATTTATTTCTATTACAATTACATTGTAATATAGAATGAAATAATTATACAACTCATCATAATGTAGAATCAGTGGGAGCCCTGAGCTTGTTTTTCTGCAACGAGAAGGTCCCATCTGGGGATGATGGGAGACAATGATAAATCATCAGGCATTAGATTCTCATAAGGAGCACACAATCTAGATCCTTCGAATGCACGATTCACAATAGGATTTGTGCTCCTAGGAGAATCTTTTTAAAAATTTATTTAAGATTTATTTTTATTTTCTTGAGACGGAGTTTTGCACTTGTTGCCTAGACTGGAGTGCAACGGCTCGATCTCGTCTCACTGCAATCTCCGCCTCCCGGGTTCAAGTGATTCTCCTGCCTCAGCCTCCCGGGTAGCTGAGATTACAGGCACCTGCCACCATGCCTGGCTAAGTTTTTTTTTGTATTTTTAGTAGAAATGGGGTTTCACCATGTTGGCCAGGCTGGTCTCGAACTCCTGACCTCAGGTGATCCACCTGCCTTAGCCTTTCAAAGTGCTGGGATTACAGGTGTGAGCCACTGTAGCAGGCCGTTCCTATCAGAATCTAATTCAGCTGCTGATCTGACAGGAGGCAGAGCTCAGGCAGTAAAGCCATGATGGGCAGTGGTTGTAAATACTGATGAAGGTTTGCTTGCTCTCCTGCTACTCACCTCCTGCTGTGTGGCCCAGTCCCTAGCAGGCTGCAGACCTGTATCGGTCCACAGCTGAGGGGTTGGGGACCTCTGTCCTAAAGGAAATAAGATCATTTGTTAATTTTATAAACCTTGCATTATAAGACCATGATGTGATACTTCTAAATCACATTTGTGTCAAAAATCTTGCTTCTAACCTTTAAGCTGTCCTTATTCATTCTTGGGCATAGGCCGAACTAACTTTGGGAAGGAATTCAGTTCATGCTTTGACTCTGAAACAAAATTGATAATAGCCCTTTCCTAAAAAGAATCTCTTCTTGCCTGGGGACCAGTCTGTCTTTGCGGAACTAATAAATTAGCTACAAGATTGGAAATTACAGTGTAGGGGTCATGTGGCCTCTGGCTCCAACAGTCTGAACTTCCCCAAATTGGTCCTGGAGATAACATCAGTATTGTAAAACTTAAGATCAGTGCTTGAGATCTTTTGCACACCCTGCACTCCATGGATCAGCTGACACCATCTAGACCAGTAATCTGGCTCAACCAGTTCTGCCATCCCACCCAGGAACGGAAAACAGCAAGAAAAACTCACTAGGATTCCACCTCCAAACTGGCCAAACAGCACTCCCCGCTTTCCAAGCCCTTACCCCCCAAATTTAAAAACTCTGATCCTTGAATGTTCAGGGAGACTGATTAGAGTAATAATAAAACTTGGAGCTCCCACACAGCCAGCTCTGCGTGAATTACTTTTTCTCTATTGCAAGTCCCTTGTTTTGATAAATTGGCTCTGTCTAGGCAGCGGGCAAGGTGAACCCGTTGGGCAGCTACAGTAGTCTTAAAAGGAGCTGCAGACTTAGCTTTTACAATACAAATAGTATGTGATATTGTTGGCAAGTCTCTTCCTTGCCTCAATTGTTAATTAGATTATTGCAAAGAAAATGTTACTTCATCTCTTCCTTTTTGTTCATTCTTTCCTTTCCTCTTTGTGACGGTAATAAAGAGTAGCAGAAGAATGCATTACTTGGGGTTCTTAAAGTTCTTTATCTACTGGAGTTTGTAGCACAATTCTTATTTCTTTTTACCTAGTAGCATAGAGTGAGATAATTCACGTGTTTTGTTAACAAGGCAAATGTAGCCAATGGTGAAATGTAAAACTCCATTAGTTTCTGCTTAGGTCACTTAGCTTCCTGCTATCTCATGGCCATAGAATGTGGCTTTGATTAACTCTGGTCGGCCACTGTGAAAATATGCACCAAAAGTTATCCAGCAGATTGTGAGAGGTAGAAATCCACCGACACCACAGAAAACCAGCTTCAGGCAACTATCCTCCTTGGTACCTGGTTGGTGTTATTATCCTAAATCTGAGGTAATAAACACTATGTAACAAATTATTGACAGATTATTATTCATGACAGTCCAGATGAAGAGATATCTTTGCATTTCAAATGACTAGTGTCCAGTAAGTGACAGATACATTGTCACAGATAGAAATTTAGAATCTTTTTTTTTTTTGAGGTGGCGTTTCACTCTTGTTGCCCAGGCTGGAGTGCAATGGTGTGATCTCGGCTCATCGCAACTTCCACCTCCCAGGTTCAAGCGATTCTCCTGCCTCAGCCTCCTGAGTAGCTGGGATTGCAGGCATGCACCACACCTGGCTAATTTTGTATTTTTAGCAGAGATGGGGTTTCTCCATGTTGGTCAGGCTGGTCTCAAACTCCAGACCTTGGGTGATCTGCCCGCCTCGGCCTCCCAAAGTGCTGGATTACAGGTGTGAGCCACCGCATCCAGCCAAATAGAAACTTTCAAAAAAAATTACTTTATTGTAGTATTTAAAGTCCTTTTATAATGTCAAATAAATAAAAACATTATTTATTTGACATTATAAAAACATTATTTATTTGACATTATAAAAGGATTTTAAAGCACCAATCTTTTTCTAGTCATTACAGGAAAGCCTCACACGCATGTGCACGTTATAGAAAAGCCTCACCCACACGAGCACATTGACATGTGCTTGACAAAACCATGGAGCAGAGTTTCAAAAGAATGCTCTGTCTCAGTGTGCACTGCTCAGGTGATGGGTGTGCCAAAATCTCACAAATCACCACTAAAGAACTTACTCATGTAACCAAATGCCACCTGTTCCCCAAAACCTATGGAAATAAAAAAATGTAATATAATAGTAATAATAAAGAATGCTCTGTCTTTCTGTTAGAAATAAGATGCCTCTTTCAGCTGTGTTTTCTCAGCTGACAGTCAAGGTTTCTGTTGTGGGGTGGAGGTGAGGCTAGGTAAAGAGTTAATAACATTTACCTATGGACAAAAAAAAATTAATTAGAAAATGATTGGCTGTTGATTTTTTTTCTTAGAATCTTAGAATTTTACCTATGGACAAAAAAAAATTAATTAGAAAGTGATTGGCTGTTGATTTGTTTTCTTAGAAAACATTTTAATGTTTAGTCCTTTCCATTGTGAAAACCCAAAACGAAGCATAAGGCTTTAGCATTCAAATATGCAAATTACAGTTAGATTGAAAAGTTCAATACTTCAAAGGAGTTGCTGAATTCTAAGGAGGGAATGGCAAACTGTTAATTTTGTTCTCCTAATGCAGCCTTTAGTAATCTTCAAAGTGACTATGTTTATAGAAATTACTTAAGCAGGGCCGGTGGCTCACGCCTGTAATCCTAGCACTTTGAAAGGCCAAGGCGGGTGGATCACCTGAGGTCAACAGTTCAAGCCCAGCCTGGCCAACATGGTGAAATCCCACTTCTACTAAAAAAAAAAAAAAAAAAAAAAAATTAGCCAGGCATGGTGGCAGGCGCCTGTAATCCTAGCTACTCAGGAGGCTGAGGCAGGAGAATCACTTGAATCCAGGAGGCCAAGGTGGGCAGATCATGAGGTCAGGAGACCGAGACCATCCTGGCTGGCTAACATGGTGAAACTCCATCTCTGATAAAAATACAAAAAATTAGTCAGGTGTGGTGGTGCACGCCTGTACTCCCAGCTGCTTGGGAGGCTGAGGCAGGAGAATTGCTTGAACGCAAGAGGCGGAGGTTGTAGGGAGCCAAGGTCATGCCACTGCATTCCAGCCTGGGCTATAGAGTGAGACTCTATCTCCAAAAAAAAAAAAAATAAATAAAAAGGAAATTATTTAAGCAGACAATGGAGGAAATTTTTTTTTTTTTAGACAGAGTGTCATTCTGTCACTCAGTTTGCAGTGCAATGATGCAATCCCAGCTCCCTGCAACCTCCACCCTCCTGGGTTCAAGTGATTCTCCTGCCTCAGCCTCCTGAGTAGCTTGGATTACAGGTGCCTGCCACCACACCCAGCTAATTTTTTGTATTTTTAGTAGAGATGGGATTTCACCATGTTGGTCAGGCTGGTCTTGAATCCCTGACCTCAGGTGATCCACCCGCCTCGGCCTCCCAAAGTTCTGGGACTAAAGGCATGAGGACCGTGCCCAGCTGTAGCAAACTTTCAACACACTAAACAGCTACGATTCTTTGTTGACCATAAGTCTAATAAATTTACAGGAAGCCAGGATACTTTTCAGAGCTTTTCCAATCAGTCAGAATCCACAATGGTTCTCTTAGGGGGAAGCATGGGTGATAATTGGACATACCTTACAAAATTATCATGCAAATAACATTTTTTGATGAACTACATTAATTTAGGCATTCAACCGTGAGGTTGTAACACAATTATGTCTACTTTTACTTAAAGTAACACACACGCTTGTATATTTGAAAGTTGGTCGTATGGATTGGGTCATTCTTGTCATACCCAACTAAAACAGAGTCAAGAGCCAGGGGGAAAAAAGCACTCGGCACAAAACATTGCTTCAATAATGTAATCCACTGCAAGCTGGCTATTGGAGCCAGCTACTGTAGCCTGAAACCAGGTTTATCTAATAGCTACTGAAACCAGGTTTATCTAATAACTTGCTGCAATTCCACCAGTCACATACGAATCAGAGCTTGCCAGCTCGCCAAAACTTGACTAGTGCCAAGTAACTTTCTTTCAAAACAATATGTAACATTGCTCCTTTTTGTAAAATGTCCAACCTTCTCTTTGCTCTTCAGACACGCTGAAGAGGATCTCGTCGGTGTGTTTGCCCTGAATTGGAATTCTTGCTTCCCAAATAAAATGTTTTAAATGTAGAGATTTATCTCTATATTTTATACGACTTTGACATGCTCGTAGTTCTTGTTTGCATGTTTTGTTTGAGATGGGATCTCGCTCTGTCACCCAGGCTGGAGTGGCGTGGCGTGGCTGTAGTTCTCACTACAGCTTTGAATTCCTGGATTCGAGCAGTCCTTCTGCTTCAGCCTCCCACATAGCTGATTCTATAAGTGCGAGCCACCTTGCCTGGCTAATTTTTTTTCTTTGTAGAGATGAGATCTTAGTACATTGTCTAGGCTGATATCCAGCTCCCGGGCCTCAATGTTTCAAAGCTCTGGAATTACAGATGTGAGCCATTCACATAGTTTTAAAAGCCAAATTGTCCATCAATTTCCTGTCTCCACCTCGCTATCCCAAATCCTGCTCCTAGTTACAATCACTTTTAGCTTATTTAGCAATGTTCAATGATCTTACTTTTAAATATCACAGTTTGTTGTCATTTTTAAATTTTATTTTATTTTATTTTTATTTTTTGAGATGGAGTGTCACTCTCTCGCCCAGGCTGGAGTGCAGTGGCATGATCTCGGCTCACCGCAATCTCCTCCTGCCAGGTTCAAGCGATTCTTCTGCCTCAGCCTCCTGAGTAGCTGGGATTGCAGGCGCATGCCACCACACCCAGGTAATTTTTGTATTTTTAGTAGAGACAGGGTTTCATCATGTTGGTCAGGCTGGTCTCGAACTCCTGACCTCGTGATCTACCCGCCTCAGCCCCCCAAAGTGCTGGGATTACAGGTGTGAGCCACTGCATCCAGCCCATTTCCCATTTTTTTTTTTTTTTGAGATGGATTCTCACTCTTGTCCATGCTGGAGTGCAATGGCGTGATCTTGGCTCACTGCAACCTCAACCTCTGGGGTTCAAGCAATTCTCCTGCCTCAGCCTCCCAAGTAGCTGGAATTACATGTGCCTGCCACAACACCCGGATAAGTTTTGTATTTTTAGTAGAGATGGGGTTTCACCATGTTGGCCAGGCTGGTCCCAAATCCCTGACCTCAGGTGATCCACCCTCCTCGGCCTTCCAGAGTGCTGGGATTACAGGCATGAGCCCCACGTCTAGCCTTGTTGTCATTTTAAATTCATCTTTATTACTCATTATTTTTTGCTTTCTATTAAGGAAAAAGAAGATTAAGCCATGTTATCCATCCACAACTTCCTTTCTCTCCAGCTTGCTATTATATGGTTTGTTGAGACTTTGAGTTCAGCGTGATCAGCAAGTTCAGAGGAAAGCATGTTGTTTTTGGCAGCCACCCTTTCTCATCCTCCAGCATGCAATCTGGCCTTATCTAACTCTAGGCCTCTTCTCTAGTATCCCTGGTACCCTGAGCTCCAGGCACAAAGGGCAGTTTACCCTTCTGAGTGCATTCCAGGCCTGGAAGCCTTTCCTCACCCAGGGCCGGCCGCACCTGCCTCTAAGCCTTGCAGATCCCTCACCTTTTCCAGCCTCACCTCTTCAGAAGCCTTCCCACCTCACCAAGCAGAGGCTGCCACTTACTCACTGCACTCCCATGACACCATCCCAGTACCTCTGCCATAGCAATTATTGGGTGAAAGAAGATTAGAGGCAAAACGGATCATTTAAGATTGTTTTCATCCTGTCATCTTCTTCCAAACCAGAAGTGGAAGGGACAAGACTAAAAGCTGAAGCGGGCAGAAGTAGAAAAACTACCTTTGTTTTATTCTTTTGTTTCTAGGAAGACTGAGGGAAATGCAAGCAGTATTCCTAGGGTCTCTATGTCATGTAGAGAGTTTGAGAAACAGGTCTTAAGTCCATGGGGTGCATGGCTAATTCATTCCTTGCTGGTGTCCCCAGCAGTCACCATGGGCCAGCAGGCCTGACTCCTGAGCCAGCATCTGGTGTCCTTGTGAGACTCACCTCCCGGAGCCTCAGGGGAAACCCACTCCGTATCACACCCTTAGTGGCTTCTTTTCCTTCCTGTCCCACTTCTCCACCCTCTACCAGTAGTGTTTCCTGGAATCAACTCCCAAATCATTGACTTATGTACTCCCTTTTTCAGAGTCTGATCCTGGGAGAAACTAAGTTAAGAAAGCACTTGATTTATTTCAAAATTACTTAAGGTCTCATGCACTATGCCCACACCGACCTCATTGGGGTCAAGATCTGAATGTGCCTTATTTTCCTGCCAGATGGGTGGCAAAGGCCTTATCTTAGTGATCTGACTCTCAACAGATTCTTGGTGAAATGAATAAATGTATGGATGAATGAAAGGTGTCCCATAGGCACCATGCAGTAATACAAGGGATTTCTAAAATTCAACAAGATTCACTATTGCTTCTCTATTTCAGCAAACACATCCACTCATCACGAACCAGCTCATCTTAAGTAGCGAATAGGCTCGTTAAATATTTTAGTCTCATTCACATTCCCTTAATGAGTTGTTTTTTCCAAACTTACAGAGCATATTATTGGCTTTAAATATATTTTTCACAATTTAAAAATAATAATAATAATGTTTCAGCAGAGGAATTTTTAATTTAGAGTTTAATGATCCTAGAGACTCATTACTTTGCTTTCTTGAAATATGGAACCAAAACATTTTCATCTCATCCTAAATTACTTTTATGAAGCTAATTTTCTCCACCACTGAATGTAGAGGAAATCCTCTTAATTTGGAGTCAGACATTATGTAAGATGTGTTGTCTTAAATACATAAGTAAACATTAAAATATTTTCTATATTATGGAGAATATTTAAGTTGATATTTTAAATAATCAAAATGGAGAAACTGAAAGGAATAAGTGTTATTTTCAGGTTGTCAGGAATCAGGTTTAAGACATTAAATATATATGTATATATATATTCAGCCAAAAGATGGTCGATACCTTTCACATCACATGCATAGTTGGAAAGGATTATAATTTGGCAGCGTCCAAAGCAAATGTTATCTGTCCTTTCTCTATCACTGCCTGTGAACAGGGATAGCACACTTCTTACTTTTTAACTAACAAACATTTATGTGCTGCTAGGGTTTTGCTATAGGTGGAATATTTGTGTCTCTCCAAAACTATGTTGAAGCTGGCTCAATATCAAATGTGAGAGCATTTGGAGGTGAGGATTTGGGGAGGTAATTAGGTTATGAGAGTGGAGCCCTTATGAGTGGGATTAGTGCCTTTATAAAAAGAGACACATGGGAAATGATCTCTGTCTCCACGAACTGAGGTCACAGTGAGAAGGTGGCCACCTGCAAACCAGAAAGAGAGCTTGAGCCAGCAATGAAATAGGCCAGCAGCTAGGTCTTGGACTTTCCTGTCTCCAGAACTGTGAGAAATAAACGTTTGTTTGATGTACCAAGTCTGTGGTAGTTTTTAAATAGCAGCCTGAGTTGAATAACAGGTTTCCAAGAGTGAACTTTCAAATGAGACTCAGAGGAGGGCTCAGGAGGACTTGGTGGTGGGGATGGGCGTTGATTCTCAGAAGACCATTTTGTCCCTGACAGTCTGGCATTTGGTGAGTGACATGGGTCAGGTCACTTTTCTGGGTCTAAGAATTTCCAACTCCTATAGAGAAATGGTACAGCCTGCCCTTCGCACTCTCTGAAATAGTGTGAGGACCAGGTGAAACACTGATGTGAAAAATGCCTTAAAATCTGTAAAACCTCAGACATGAGTAGAGGTTTTGTTTATTCTTAGATTTATGTCTGTCCTTTCTACCTTATGGAGGGATAGAAAGGGAAATATTTTAGGTGTAAGGGGAAGGAAGAAGAGAAATACGTGAATACACGTCTTACTATATTGATTGGATATCAAATCAACAAAGATCTTTCCCTTTAATTTCCACTGGTCAATAATTTCCCAGGTGCCTAGTTTTCTCCTACCCAACATAAAGGTTTGGAATGGTTTCTAAAAGTTTTTGAATATGATGAGGAAAGGTGTCTATTTAATGTTTGGAAAACTTTTGAAGGAATTGACTAAATACATGCTGTGGTTCCTTTGGAAAAAGTCAACTACAAAATTATGTTTACGTAGAATTAAAATTCCATTTTGGAATGGAGCCCTTCTCATTTCTATCACACCTGAGTCACTCCTGCCATGAACAGTAGGCATCCCCACAAAGCCCACATAATTTTCTAGGTTGATAGCAACTCACTTCTTGACCAAACTAGTCAGGAGCCTCTGAGCCCTTTTCTTGACTAGGCCTCAACCTTTGCTTATGAAAACTTGAAAACTTCAGACTCTCAGCACAGATGAGTTTGCTCACCTTCCACACTAAGAGATTGAATAAACAGTCACATAGTTTCTAATAGCTCAAGGCCATGCCCCTAGAACGATGACTCCAAACCCCATAAGTTTTTGCTTTGAAAAGCTCAAGGCTTACAAAACAATTCACTGTGTGTTCCAGCCAAAACCTGAAGACAGGACACTCGTCTCTGGTCTCTGCGGGAGGGTAAGACCCTGTCTTCCTTGAGCGCCTTTTGGCAAACCCAGATGACCTAGGCACTCGAACAAGCCCCTGACTGATTTTTGTATTGTTTCACTTCTCTGACTCTACTGAGCTCCCACTCACCCTCTTCCTACTAGCTCATTCTCCTTTTATATCACAAAGTCCCCTCTGCACAAATCCGGGTTGAGTTCCATTCATTCTGGACTCTTTTCCCTATTGCAACAGTGATTCCTGGTTAAACACTGTCCTTACCACTTGAACTAGAGTCCTGCTCTGTTTGTCTCTTGATAAGGTCCAGTGCAAAATGAAAACATAGGTCCTATGTTTAAACAGCACGAAAAAGTGTTTTTACAGGTGCTAAAATGTAGTTGTTTTCCTTTCATCTAACATCTATTTCTGAACTGGTTTTGGTTTTGGTTTTCATTTTGGTGTTTAATATTAAGTAAAGAATAACTGAAATTTTAGATATTAGCCTGAAGTTTACCATTCATCTTTATACCGTGCAGTTTTTAATGTAGGTGTAAAGCATTGAACTCTTATCACAGAAATCACGCAAGTTATATTTGTACGTGTCTATGCATTTCAAGAGAACAGTGAAAATACTTGTGATCTGAGAGACCAAAATAGATGCCCCATTATCAACTGAGATGCACTCTAAAGTTAAGGAGAGAAAAGTTACCTATGAGTCCAGGGTTCTGGGTAACTGGCATGGCAACTGCCTAAATTTCTACAGCTACAAGAAAAACCACAGTCTTGGCCATGCACGGTGGCTCACGCCTGCAATCCCAGCACTTTGGGAAGCCGAGGCGGGTGGATCACAAGGTCAGGAGATCGAGACTATCCTGGCTAACATGGTGGAACCCCATTTCTACTAAAAATACAAAAAATTAGCCAGGTGTGGTGGCACGTGCCTGTAGTCCCAGCTACTTGGGAGGCTAAGGCAGGAGAATCACTTGAACCTGGGAAGCAGAGGTTGCAGTGAGCCGAGATCGTGCCACTGCACTCCAGCCTAGGCAACAGAGCAAGACTCCATCTATCTCATACAAAAAAAAAAAAAAAAAAAAAAACACACACACACACACAAAACAAAAATCACCATGGTCTTTCTAAATTTGCTAACAATAGGAGCTATTAAGCAAATTATCACACCCCTCCTAACTGACTGATAATCCAGATCACTGCAACTCTGGACAGAGGACTAGCCTTACAAATACTCTTTTCTGACAAGCAACTGCAGACCTTAAGCTTATAGAAGCTCTGCACAAACCGTCCCTGTGTCTTTAGTTCACTTTTTGATGTAAAGAACCAAATTCCACCTCGTTTGTTTGTTTTTTGAGATGAAGTCTTGCTCTGTCACCCAGGCTGGAGTGCAGTGGCACGATGTTGGCTCACCACAACCTGCACATCCTGGGTTCCAGCGATTCTCCTGCCTCAGCCTCCCGGGTAGCTGGGACTACAGGGATGTGCTACCACGCCCGGCTGATTTTTGTATATTTAGTAGAGATGGGGTTTCACCGTGTTGGTCAGGCTGGTCTCAAACTTCTGACCTCAAGTGGTCCACTCTTCTCAGCCTCCCAAAGTGCTGGGATTATGGGTGTGAGCCACTGCGCACGGCCGATAGACTTTAGGCACTCACCTGGTCCTCACTTTGAGTCTCTCTGAACTCCAGCGTGGCCCGGGGCCCACTGGAATTCCGTGCTCATGGGGCGGCAGTGGGCTCATGTATCAATGAGGCTGTAAGGAGCAGCCCGGATCTCCTCTGCACATGCACAGCCTCCATTGTCCTTTTGTGCTTCACTGACAAAGCACAAGTTCAGAGATAAAATTATTAAGAATTTCAAACCAGTGACAGCAGAACGTTAAGCCAACCCTGGGTGCTTCTGAGGGCCAGGCCACACATGACTGCAAAGCTTGTGCAGGAAGCCAGCACTGCCTCCCATCGCACCAGTTGTTCACCATGTCCTCAAGACTGCATGCCTGGTTACAACTGTTCACTGGTTTCTTCTTCTGCTTAGAATACCCTATGCCCTCTTTTCTGAGTGGCTAATTCATTCTAAAATGGCAACTCCATCCAAGAGATCATTCTTGATTCATGCAGGTAGACTTACTAGTTGCTTCTCCTGTGTTTCAATAGCATTTAGAATTTTGTCCATGATCACCTTCATCCCTTATAACACTGTGAGGGCCTGTGCATGTATACACAAGAATAAGCAAGAGTACAGGCAGGGTTTTATTTATCACGATCCTTTCCCTCCTCCCTCCACTCACTGACTGCATGCAGTAGGAACTCCGGTATTGGCTGGATAATAGGCCAAGGCTGCAAAATGGCAAGAAACACCAGTTAACATTATTAGAATGTATTAGTTACATTCTTAGGATCATTTGACTTTAAATAGTCCTAATTTAAAATTTTTCATTTAGCGAACATTTATCAGGCTCTATTGTAGGCCCTCTATAGAGCAGAAAAGGATGGAGGCAAATCCTTGTCGCCTGGAGCTTATTCTTCTAGTGAGGTAGGGTGGGATGGTGAGCTTTCAGCAGTAGGTAATTGTGTGATGTGAGCTCAGGTAATGCTACCAAGAGAAAGGAAAGGTGGTCCAAGGATTGAGGTGGCAGGTGCTGCTCAGACAGGGCCATAACGGAGGCCTCTGAGTGCAGGTGGGAGGAAGTAGGGGGGAGACCATGCTGCCCTTCCGAGGGAGAGCACCCAGGCAGGCACCTGGGAGCAGGGACATGGTGGATATGCTCGAGGAAGAGCAAAAAGCCAAGCATGAAACTTTAAAGAGAAACAGGATATCTGCGCAGCTTCCGAAGTATTTTCTCCTCACTATGGTACTTTTAATATAGATCCATACACTCTTTGACACTTCGCCCTCAGGGGTGGAGCCCGACTCTCCTCCCCTTGACTGCAGGCTGGCTTCTAACAAATGGGGCAGGGAAAGGGAAAAACAGCATCTTCACAGTGGAGAAAGCTGCCGATGCCCCTCAGGGCTTGGAAGATAACGTTCATTGCTTAATAGCAACTTAATGGGCGGTAAGGATCCTGCTGCCAATTTGGTTCTCATCCCTCCAGCTTCTATCTGAAAGCTGTTAGCAGTTCGATTTGTCCTTTGGGTTCTTTTATTTCATCAGGATGTGCACAGGTGTTGGTCCGGGACTACTTATCCCACCACATGGTATCTTATGAGTGATACAGTTTGGATGTTTGTCCCCTCCAAATTTTATGTTGAAATTGACCCCCAGTATTGGAGGTTGAGCTGAACCGAAGGTGGTTTGAGTCATGGGGGCAGAGTTCCCAGTGAATGGATTGGTGCTGTCGTGAGTTCTCTATTAGTTCATGCAAAAGCTAGCTGTTTAAAAGAACGTGGTACCCTTCCCCTCTCTTGCCATGCGACATGGTAGTTTCCCTTCTCCTTCTGCCAGGGGTGGAAGCTTTCTGAAACTCTCACCAGAAGCAGATACTGAAGCCATGCTTCCTGTCTGACCTGCAGAGCCATGAGCCAAATAAACCTTTATTAGTTACCAGCCTCAGGCATTCCTTTAAAGCAGCACAAAATGGACCAATACAATTAGCAATTTGAATTTAAAGACACATGTTTCGGCCAGGCGGTGGCTCACACCTGTAACACCAGCACTTTGGGAGTCTGAGGTGGGAGGACTGCTTGAGTCCAGGAGTTCAAGACCAGCCTGGGCAACATAGCAAGCTCTCATCTCTACTAAAATTCAAAAAAATTAGCTGGGTGTGGTGTGCTCACCTGTAGTCCCAGCTACTTAGGGGGTTGAGGCAAGAGGATCCCTTGAACCTGGAAAGTTGAGGCTGCAGTGAGCTGTAATCTCACCATTGCACTGCAGCCTGGGCACAGAGCAAGACCAAAAAAAAAAAAAAAAAAAGGACTTGTGTGTTTCTTTAGGTGGGGAAATATTATTCTTATTTGATTTCTTTCATCCTACTATTTCATTTGCTTATTTGTTTTATCCTTCTAGAACTCCTGCTAAAAGAATGTTAGGGTTTGTGGATTTATCCTTCCTGCCTTGTAAAATGTTTTCTAATATTGTCCATCTGTCTTTTTCTTTTATTTTCTTGGAGAACTTTTGACTTTGTCTTTTGACTCTGTATTTTAGATTATTAATTTACTTTAATCGTGTCCATTTTTAAAAACTTGGCTGTTCTAATTTTTAATTTTTTTTGCAATTGCATTTAAAAGTCATGTTTATTATGTGTAATTTACACAGAATATAATTTACCATTTTTAGGGTATAGTTCTAAGAATTTTGACAAAGGCACAGACTCATGGAACTATCACCACAATTAAGATATGGAATAATTCATTACTCCAAATGGCAATCACGTTTTAAATTATCGTTTTGGTTCCTTTTTCTATAGAAAGTTGTTCTTTAGCAAAGCTGGAGGCATCTCACCATCCAACTTCAAATTATACTACAAGGCTACAGTAACCAAAACAGCATGGTACTGATACAAAGACAGACACGTAGACCAATGGAACGGAATAAAGACCTCAGAAATAAGACCACACACCTACAACCATCTGGTCTTTGACAAACCTGACAAAAACAAGCAGTGGGGGAAGAATTCCCTATTTAATAAATGGTGCTGAGGGAACTGGCTGGCCGTATGCAGGAAATTGAAACCGGACCCCTTCCTTACACCACACACAAAAATTAACTCAAGATGGATTAAAGACTTACATGCAAAACCTAAAAGTATAAAAACCCTAGAAGAAAGTGTCGGCAATACTATTCAGGACAAAAAGCATGGGCAAAAAATTCATGACAAAAACACCAAAAGCAATTGTGACAAAAGCAAACATTGACAAATGGTTTCTAATTGAACTAAAGAGCTTCCGCACAGCAAAAGAAACTACCATCAGAGTGAACAGTCAACCTGCAGAACAGGAGGAAAGTTTTTCAATCTCTCCATCTGACAAGGGTCTAATATCCACCATGTACAAGGAACTTAAACAAATTTAAAGAAATGAAACAACATTAAAAAGTGGGCAAAGGACATAAACAGACACTTCACAAAAGAAGACATTCATGTGGCCAACAAACATGGAAAAAAAAAAGCTCAACATCACTGATTATTATAGACCTGAAAATCAAAACCACAACGAGAAACCATCTCATGCCAGTCAGAATGGCTATTATTAAAAAGTCAATGATCAACAGATTTGATGAGGTTGCAGAGAAAAAGTAATGCTTTTACACAGTTGGTGGGAGTGTCAATTAGTTCAACCATTGTGGAAGACCGTGTGGTGATTCCTCAAAGATCTAGAAGCAGAAATACCATTTGATCCAGAAATCTCATTACTGATTATATACCCGAAGGAATATAAATCATTCTAATATAAAGATAAATGCACACATATGTTTGTTGTGGCAATGTTCACAACAGCAAAGACATAGAATCAACCCAAATGTCCACCAATGAAAGACTGGATAAAGAAAATGTGGTATGTATACACCATGAAATACTATGAAGCCATAAAAAGGAATGAGATCATGTTCTTTGCAGGGGCATGGATGGAGTTGAAAGCTGTTAACCTCAGCAAACAAATGCAGGAACAGAAAACCAAACACCACATGTTCTCACTTATAAGTGGGAGCTGAATGATGAGAACACATGGACATGGGGAGTGGGGGAACAACACACACTGGGAGAGTGTTGGGGTCTGGGGGAGGGAGAACATCAAGAAGAATAATTAATGGTTAATAGCTAGGTGGTGGGTTAATCCGTGCAGCAAGCCACCATGACACACATTTACCTATGTAACAAACCTGCGCATCCTGCACATGTAGCCTGGAACTTAACGAAGAAAAAAAAGTTAAAAAAAAGAAAGGAAAGCTGTTCTTTTTATGTACCATTCTCTCAAATCAATTTAATATCTCAAATTAATTTTGTTCTAAAATATTTTCTGTTTCCCGAATTATTTTAGACTCTGCAGAATCAACCGCTCTGTCTGGTGATTCTCCACTCTCCCCCACAGACTGATGATGTGGATTTCTCCGCAGTTAGTCACAGGTCCTTTCTCCAGCAAGCCTTTCACTTGTGTGAGAGCTGTGTGCATACAGGATCTGTGGAGGTGTGTGATACCTGTGCGGGCGGCAGGCGTGTGGATGGCAGGCTTCACTTTAGGGCCAGTGGGCACGAAGTCATGTGGACTGAGGGTCCCAAAGGCAGCAAAGGAAAGCCGCCTTCACCTTGGCTGTGGATTCCCACTCTGGGTGAAAGTTTCTTTCTTTACTCTCTCTTATATGCTTGTCATGAAGGGCCAGACATTCTTGAGACACGTGTTCCCTCTCTCAGGTATCTACTCCCCATTAGAAACCTTCCTGAGACAATAGTGCTGTTTCTTCTGACGGCATGTTTCGGCTGGAAAGCGTTGGTTGAGGCCCGCTGCTGACTGCTATTGCAGTCTGTGTGTGTGAGTGTGTGTGTGTGTGAGAGTGTGTGTGTGTGTGTGTGAGTATGTGTGTGTGTGTGTTTGTTGCAGGGGTGGATTTGGGGGCAACTGGTCCACCTGCTCCACAGGAGGTGCTCCTTATCACAACCCCAGATCCCTTGGCCTTGCATTGGGGCTAAAGGTTCCCTGTAGTGCACACTTTTCATCTATCCTTCTGCCATGTGGTTTGCACTATGGTTTCCTTTACGCACCTCAATCTGTCCTCCAGGAATTGCTCAAAAGTTCTCTTCCATCCATACCTATTCCCTGTTTCCCAGCACTGTTGTGGATTACTTGTTTCCATGCTTCCTTCTTTTATTTTGGCCTCCCTCTCTCCGTCCCTTCTCCCCTCTCTACCTGTCTCCCTTATTTCCTCTGTTCCTTCTTCTTGGGTGTTCTGTCATTTTTAAGGGATTTGTGTTTGGAAAGAAATTGGACTCTGTTGTCAGTCTACTACCTTAATCCAATCTTTATTGTTTATCTGACACTTTATTTTGTCAAAGTCAAATAAAGAGACAAATCTCTAAAATGAAAATGCTTTATTTGGGAGGAAAGAATCACAGTTCGGGGCATACACGCAGGCTGAAAGGTCTTTAATGAGTCCAGAGGAAAAAGAGGTTAGAGGTTTTATAAAAAGGGGAAATACGGCCTATTGCTCTTTGAGAAGTTTATTGGTAGGTTCTGAGGAGCTGGCAAGTTCTGACTGATGAGTGATGGCACTAGGCAAAACTAGTCTTAGAGCTAGCAGGTTGTTTCAGTAGCCATTAGATGAAGCTGGCTTCAGGTTACAGCAGGCAGTTTCAGCTGCCAGGCTTGCAGAAAATTACATCTTTGGAGCAATGCTTTGTGCCCTAAGTGCTTTTACCCATTGGCCTCTCAATTCAATTTGTATGATAAACAAGAATGACCCAATTTGTACGATAAACTTCCGCAATTTGTCTACTCATTAGAGAGGCAATATAGTATAATGGTTGAGAGGGTGTATTCTGACACCAGACAGGCTGAGTTATAACAGGTTATATCAGGTATATCAGCTGAGAATATCACTCTTTTGCATAATATCTGTATGACCGGGTGCAAGTTTGTTTTGTTTTGTTTTTCTGTGCTTTAGTTTTGTCTGTAAAATGGGGTAAAAAATAGTTTCCATTTTTATCCCATTTAGTCCCATAGAATAGTCTTCTATGAGACTAAGGATTCAAAGTTAATACATGTAAGTCACTTAGAACATTGCATGGCACACATACTATTATTTTCTATAATATGTTATTAAAATTCAATGAGTTATCCCTTTAGTATGTTTTTTAATGTTTGGTTTTATAGATTGCACCAATAATTCATTTTGTTAACTTATTCTTAAGATGGAGCAACATTATTTGTATGAAGTAGCAAAAAAAAACAACTAGAAACAACACAAGTATATAACAATTAGAGAATTAATAAGTAAACCACAGAAGATATTATTATAAATTAAAAGGCAGATGTTGAAAAAATAGACTCACGAAAATTTTTGTATGAAAAAAGACATTAAAAAAATAGAATACTTCACGTTATTTTCCATTGATTTTACATATAACTTTGAGTGCTTAAAGACTAGAATCAGATAAGTTGTCCTTTACCGTTTTTTAATGTGGCGGATTATTATTTTAAAGGCAAAGGTAAGGAGAAGGGACACTGTGATTTCTTTAACAATCATGCCGGTTTTCAGGTACCTCTAAGCCCTTCCAGTCACGGGCAGAGATAGCGCCTGCTCTCACTGATGCTGTCTGAGAACAAAGGCTCCACTACTTTAATTGCCACTGAGACCCACCCTAGTCTAAGGAAATGATTCCAAGACACTCTATTTTTCTTACATGAAATAGCTCTTTGTGGCTCAGCCTTTTGAAGGCAGCCCAATCCACCTATATTACAACATCACAGCTACAGTCAGATTTTCTAGCAAGATTTTTCCAATGAAGAACAAAGCTTTATTGAAGCTTAGATGGCAGGACTCCAAAGAAGTCTGGCGAAGAGGGCTCATATTAAGCAATAAGCACTATAATGTGAAGTTAAAATAGAAATTAGGATACCACTGGTGAAAAACATTTTAGGTTTTCTTTTAGGGCATGTTCTGGGACAGGGTGGGTGAAATATTTTAGAGAGGTTTCTTTCCTTCTGGTATAATTTAGGATCAGAAAACCAGCAAGGTTTTTTTTGTTGTTGTTGTTTTGAGGTAGATTCACTCTGTCACTCAGGCTGGAGTACAGTGGCATGATCTTGGCTCTCTCTAACTTCTGCTGCCTGGGTTCAGACGCTTCTCCTGCCTCAGCCTCCCAAGTACCTGGGATTGCAGGTGTGAACCACCATATTCAGCTAATTTTTGTATTTTTAGTAGAGATGGGGTTTCACCATTTGGCAAGGCTGGTCTTGAACTCCTGACCTCAGGTGGTCTGCCTGCCTAGACCTCCTAAAGTGCTGGGATTACAGGCGTGACCCACTGCGCCCAGCCCAGCAAGGGATTTTTTTTGTAAATGTGGGTGTAACATAGAGAACTAGGGATTTGGTTAACATGTGGGATTTAAATAAAATACATCATTTCACCAATTACATTTTGGAGATTTTATAATTTTGACATCTAAAAATTATCTGCATTAAAATATTTTTAAAAGTGCAATCATATCCAATGCTAGTATTGAGGGAACAAAACATATTCATATACAACTGTCTTGTTTTTTCAGCTGGTGCTTTCTCCAGCATATACTACTATCTTTTAAGAATTAATTTGTAAACTAATGTACAAATCTTGAAAATAGTGTTAAGCTTATCCTCATTAACATGTTGCTTAATCTTTGTGTTTTAAATATATAATCAAAGTGTTTACAGTATTTTTTTTAGCACATCAAATTTAGTTAGTAATATGGATAAACCCTGATTTGTATACCTTTTAAAATCACATTTGGAAAGATATATAACATTCCTTAACAATGTCTCTCTGATTTTTTTTTTTTTTTTTGCAAATTAAAAGAAAAAAATGAAACGTGACAGCTGAGGAATATGAAAGAGTCTATTTACTAAAAACTAGTTTACAGATTGAGTTAAAATAATGAGATGAGGAGACTTCTGGCAGACGCACAGGACTTGTTTACATTTTGATTGCAGTTTAATAATTTGCTGATTGCATTATAATCACAGCAATATTGCATTTTAATCACATGCATACATTTGGTTAACTAAATTAATGCCTTTAAATAACAATTTGATTTTTGCTAATACATAACCAGTTCTTTTTCTGTCCCTGCTCCAGTGAGGATAATAATCAGTGAGCATGGTTTTGGATCAATTCTTTTTGGTAAACTCCCTAGCCACATTCTGCTTCTTGCCTACTAAAGACATCATCCTTCACACAAATGTGGAATAATGAATAATGCTTCATAGAATAATGTATAATAACCTGGAAGCAAGCTGCATCTAGCATAAACCTGCAATATTCTTTGTGTGACTAAAATCCACAATTACCAGAGCAGAGAATAGCCCTGCTCCTCCCAAACTGTGTGACCTTCCTTCATGGTGCTAAGACTGCTTGGCCTCAAGTGGCCAAGTGGCTGGGATGAGTCCTTGTAGAATGGGATCACAGGACATGTCACAAGACCTTTTAGAATCTGCAAACACTGTTGCAAGTTTTCAGTGTACACTTCTCTACATTCGTCAAGCATGTACTCATTTTTAGTAGAAAAAAATTGAAAGAAGGCAAAAAAATCACTCACAATCCCACTGCCCAGATAATCTCTGTGCCATTTAAAAAATAAAACACAGGGCTGGGTGAGGTGGCTCATGCCTGTAATCCCAGCACTTTGGGAGGCCGAGGCAGGTGGATTACTTGAGGTCAGGAGTTCAAGACCAGCGTGGCCGAAAACTCGACTCTACAAAAATTAGCCAGGCATTATGTCGGGTGCCTGTAATCCAGCTACTCGGGAGGCTGAGGCGGGAGAATCACTTGAACCCGGGAGGCAGAGGTTGCAGTGAGCCGAGATCACACCATTGCACTCCAGCCTGGGAGACAGAGCGAGACTCCGCCTCAAAAAAACAAAAACAAACAAACAAAAAACACGGGAAATATATGAATGGTAGAAAATTCAAGAAGTGTACAAAATAATTTGTAGTGAAAAGTAAATCCTTTGCATTTTTCACCTCATTCTCTTTCTACAAAGCCCGTGTCTTGAGGTCTTTCCAGGACACTTTTTGTGTCTTTCTAGCGGGATGGGAGGTTGATGCCCCTGGGGTTGGGGGCCGGGAGGCAATGGGCTCAAGCTTTCTTACCTCCCCAAGTCCTGTGTGTGGGATGCAGAGGCCTTGGGAACAGAACAAAGGCTGAGGAGCATCTGACTTAGGGTGTTGGGTGGTGCAAGCATGTGGAGAACTAGCTGGAGGGAGAAGGTGGCTCAATCCACCGAGAGTCATCAGGACAGGCTGATCCGATCAGAACCCTGAAGTAAGGACCAAGGCTGGAATCAAACACCTAGAGACATAGTGGATGAAAGGCGTCAGAGGAAACCATGAGGACAGGGCGCAATATGTTGACTTGGTGGCAGGTTTCCTATGAATCCCAAAGCCAATGAGGCTAGGATAAAGGACAGGAGCGAAGCCCTGAAAAGGGACAGTAACTGGAGTTAACTTGAGAGTGATGGGGTTAACAGAAGCAATCACATTGAAAGGCAAGATTAAATTATTTCCACCATCAATAGAAATGGGTGTTTCAGAGCGAAGCCAACTTCTTTTTTTTTCGCTCTGTCACCCAGGCTGGAGTGCAGTGGCGCAATCCTGGCTCACCGCAACCTCTGCCTCCCAGGTTTAAGCTAGTCTCCTGCCTCGGCCTCCTAAGCAGATGGGATTATGTGCGTGCACCACCATGCCCAGCTAATTTTTGTATTTTTAGTAGAGGTGGGATCTCACCATGTTGGCCAGGCTGGTCTCGAGCTCCTGACGACAGGTGATCCACCCACCTCGGCCTCCCGAAGTGCTGGGATTATAGGTGTGAGCCACCATGCCCGGCCTAAGTTAACATCTGTAATACAGAAACATTGTTTTAGTTCTTTATATTTGAGTTGTGGCTTTCATTAATAACCTTGTTCCACTTGAATCGTATTGCTCAATTCTTACAGCTTTAGGCAATACTATTATTTCATTTTTATAGATGAGAAAACTAAGGCTGAGAATGATGAATTGACCCAAAGTTATATAGCTAGTGAGTGATGCACCCAGGTTTTGTCTCAGATCCCCAGAGTCCAGTTATTTTGCCCACTGGATGAGTCAGAGGACAGTTAGGAAATAGAAGCCACATCATTACTTTAAGAGAGAGAATCTATGTAACAACTGTTAATTAATGCAGAACAACTGGGGAGGTGGACACTAGTTTTTCACAGTGGCAATAACTTCAGATAGCAGCTGCTACCTTTTGGGCTGAGGAGAACAAAGGGAAGTGGTTGGAATCAACAGAACTTAGATACTTCGAGAAGGATCCCTGCAGAGTTAGGCCTCCGTCTGAGCGCATGTGTTCAGGCTGAGCCTGTAAATTCACTAACGCTGTTGAAACAAACTACCACAGCCAGCGTGAGGAAATATTACTGGCTGCCGGGAAGAGAAAGCAGAGGCAGGATAGGCAAGGAACAGGAAGGGGTGTTTCCCTTCTTCAATCTCCTGATCAGTGGGTCACCTCTTGCATGCTTCAGCTGTTGAAGCCTGACATGAAGCCAGTGGCCAGAATATTAATGTGGTCTGCAGGATCCCAGCAGAGTTAGAAGGATGGGTTCGAGGCTGACAGTACATTGGTAATTGACAGAGTCGATGTTTACTCCTTTCTACACATTTTTGGATTTTCATACAATATCCAAACAACTCCCTACATCTTCCTAATTAGCTACAATTATCCTTAGTACAAAGACTTTCTCAATTGCTCCTCCAAATAAGGACACAGAGTCCCAACAGTTACAGTCTGTATTTCTGGACACTGTTAATCCTATTCAAATTCAGTCACAAATCTATATGAATATTCTGTTACCTAAGCAGGAAACTGTCATGCTAACCATCACCATGGATCTTGAATAAAAAAGAGAAGGAGAAGAGAAAGTTAGTTAATACGCACACACAAGCAAGCAGGAAAGTATCCTTAGCTGCGCTAGTCCTGACTTTCTTTTTCCACTTACTGTATGTTTCTTTTGCCCTCTTACAGCAAATGAGCTGGTTGTGGTATTTTGCTGACAGAATGACCCACACCTTCTTTGCCAGTGTTTTTGAATTATCAATGGTTCTCCATTTTTGTAGTAGTTGTTTTGTTGCTAACAGTCTTCCTGGAAATTTTAAAACTGGGCGTGGATACACTAAGAAGCACTCAGAGAACCCCTCCTTGTTTTCCAGACATGAATCCATTTTGACCCCATGGTGTAGGAGCAGCGCAGTTTCTTCTTGATAATCAGGATGGACTAACCAGGGAAGGAGCCTCCTTCTTCGCCTGTTGCTCCAGCAGCATGAAGATTCCAAAAGGACAAATGGTGTTGTCAACTTCCAGTCCAACGGGGCTGTCAAAAGAAGTTTGTTATGTGAAAGAACTTCTGACGTGTGAACCAAAACCTCTAGACTGGCAGGGTGCAAAGTTTCAGTAACAGGCAGTGAAATTCTGTGAGAGGGTTACTAGGTATAACAGTGAGGTGAGCCATTCCCACTTATACCACTTGACTTGTGAACCAACATATATTTTATGGGAGAAACAGCATCATTTATTGGTCATGGATTCAAAGCATTCACTGTATCCTTTAAGCTAGAACCCCATCCTTTCAGGGTTATGTTCCCCCAATTGACACCATAACTTAGTTTTTCAGTAGGCCCTTTCCCTTTGTTTTTTATGACACAGACTTTTTGAAAGGTCCAGACCACTTTTTTCATTGAATGTCCCAGTTTCTGGATTTGTCTGCTAGTTTTCTCATGATTAACTTCAGATTAAATATATAGGGGAAGAATACAAAATCAATAATGTTGTATACTTTCGATGGTAGCAATGACTTTCAGTATATCAAAATTATCCACATGAAATGGTGGATACGAAATGACACTGTTCCTTTCCGAAATATAATCATTATAGTCATTGGTCAGGTACTAAATTGGGTGCTGCACATATATTATTTGCATTCTCAAAACAATTCAATGAGTCATTATTTACACAATTGTACATACAAATACAGTTAGAGATAACTGATGCCCGACATCCATTTTTTTCTTTAGTAGAGAATTACATTGGTAACTGACAATGTACCTGTTAAAAGCCTAAATCTCCACCCTCTCTTATGTAGCTAGATGATGCCATGTGATCACATTCTGTTCACTGAGATGTAAGTGAAGTATTGTTTGAGATTTCTGGGAAGTCTACTAAAGGAGCTTAGCTGGGCTTCTGTCTCCTTTTTATTCTTCCTGCCTTCTGGACTATGAAAGTGGTAGCTCGAGCTCCAGGCACCATATTGGACCATGAGGTAATTTTAAAGATGGAAGTCACTGGACTCAGGGTCTAAGGATTAAAGAGCAGGAAGATAGAAAGTCTCAGGATCACAAATCACTGTGGAGCTTATAGGTAATAGAAATACATATCTATGTTATTTGTCACTGCCATTTTCGATTTCCTTTATATAACCGAGCATAATCCTGATACAGAATTCCAGAAAGATGAAAGACATTGCTTTAGATAATGTAGTTTGTGAGCAGCAGATTCAGGATTCAAGCGTAAGATCCAGTCTTCCTACACATCTCATGAAAATAGTGTGGCAGTAAAGAATAACACATAACATATTCATACCAATTCATGCCACTTCATTGATTCAGCACACTCTAACAACTCCACTGGCAAAGTTTATGATACTTAAATGAACTAGCAAAAAACTATGTTACTTTATGTAAGCATCAAGACAGGATAAGGCAATTTTTTCTTCAAAGTTCAAACCATCTATCATCCAGATCACAGATTAATTAAAATCTGTTTCAATCTCAGCAGTGAGCTTTATCGGCAACAAGCTTTCTATGGTTGCAGTTTCTGAAAGAATCCAGCTGTAGAAAGTTCTAGAAATGGGAAGCTTTTTCAGGCTGCTGCTGACCCAGTCCCAAACTGCTGGGGAAGCTCCATGCCCACGTGGCTGAGGCCAGGCTCCCTCTGCCGGCCAGGCTGCTGCTCTCTTCTGGGAGAAGCTGCTGTTGAAGTGCGCTGTGGCTTCACGGCACAGGCTGAGAAAATAACCCTGACGGAACTAAAGGAAACTGGGATCTTTTCTCTGAATTCACCTGATCCCCAGGTTCCTTAGAGTCTAAAGCAGGATAAAGTTTTACTGATGTATTAGCTTTGATTTTATACTTTAAAGCAATACAGTCTGAATAAATAATGTGAAAGGACCACTGGTTAGAAAACATAAATCTCACCCAAAATGATAAAAGAAACTGGTTTCAACCTCCCTGATAACACTGTCATCTTTTTCATTTACACACTCACTTTTAAGTCATCTTAGGTATTTGATGATGTTTCAATAATTAATATAGTAAATTAGTGTAATTAAAATAGTTATAACAAATTAAACTTTGTATTTTGTTTAACACTTAAACATATATTGGTGAGTTAGATAATGATTAAAAATCACACCACTAGGGCCCTGATTTAATTAGTATTCTCTTGATTTGACGGGTACAGTTGCCAGGTGATAAAAATTACACATTTCGTCACTTCATTATACATTTTCATCATAAATCATTTAATGATTTCAAAGAAAAAGACACTTCCCTTGGTCCCCTATGATGTTATAAAGTCCCTAAAAGAAGATTCCCTGTTCAGAAAAGACAAGTTGATTGAGAGATTTTGTATGCTACCCATTCAGTTCTTAGTTCCTGACTACTTTAACATAGTAATAAAGTGTAGTAACTCTGAGACTAATTGTAGAGGCAGTTCAAGGTGAAGCACATAGAAATGAGGAAAAAAGGGGCCACAGGAGGCTGGAAAACCCAAGGGGACTGATGCAGCTGGAAGGCCGTGGATGTAAAATGCCCCTAACGATGTCAGCATGGAGTAGCCACCCAGCCCCGGAGGGTTGATGGTCTCCCTAAGTAAGGTTTGTTCAGGGAATATGATTGTCGCTGGGTTTGGTGACCATATGGGGTAGACCACCTAACCTGGGACACTTTTAAGAGTGAAAAGGGGCCCCTAAATTCTAAAAAATTTATAACTTTTGAAATATCAACTTATTAACCAACATATTGGTATTATTATAGGAACAGACTCATAATTACATTAACAACTATTTTCAAACATGAATTCTAAAAATAGTATATATGTATGTATGCATTACATTTAAAATGTATTACATTTAAAAATATTTAAAACTACCTTATATTGATGTCATTAAAATAATATAAGCAGAAGCATTATTCTTGGTATGTATTTGAATGCTTAATGTTTTAGACATTAAAAAAGCATTACAGCACTGGTATTCTTCTGAAACTATTTTTTTTTTTTTGAGACTCACTGTGTGGCACAGGCTGGAGTGCAGTGACATGGTCTCAGCTCACTGCAACCTCTGCCTCGTGGGTTCAAGCGATTCTCCTATCTCAGCCTCCAGAGTAGTGGGGATTACAGGTGCCAGCCACCACGCCCCGCTAATTTTTGTATTTTTAGTAGAGACGGGGTTTCACCATGTTGGCCAGGCTGGTCCTGAACTCCTGACCTCAAGTGATCTGCCCACCTCAGCCTCCCAGGGTGCTGGGATTACAGGCGTGAGCCATCAGGCCCAGCTGAAACTATTTTTAATGTAGCTTTTATTTTAAGTTTTTAAAAATGAAATTGGCTGCAGTCTTTTTCAAAGTTGCATGTAGAGCTAATGAAGTTGAAATTGTTCAACTTTTCACTGACTTCGGTCTATGGACCATAATAACTTTTAGCTGAGAAAATTCTCTACAGATGTTGTAACCCTTAGCCTAGGGTAAATTCTGACAAGTAGAAAATAATGTGTTTGGAGATCATAATACAAAATATTTTTGTCGGAGGCATGTCAGAAACAGGAATCTTACTAAGTTGAGAAAGCTGTGGCATAGAAAAGACTTGGATTGGCTGTGGTGCAGACATAATTCACGGCTGTGTCCACACCAGCTGCGTGTTGTTTCAATCTACAGAAAAGCTGCAGCTGTCAGAATCACAATTATTTGTAAATACGGGTGTTTTTCTGAGCACAATCTTGTTTAATCCGCAAGTGCCTGCAGCTGTCTGTAAAAGGGAGGCATGAGTACTACTGCTTCTGGCCAGGCTCAGCCAGCCTCTGTCTCACACACTAGCAGCTGACTGAACACGAGGTATGGAGTGCAGGTCCACAAACCCATCCCAACTTCTTTTAATGCACCTATTAGTACTGCTTTAAAATTTTTTTAAAAAAAAACTCAGGAATAGGACCAGGCATGGTGGCTCGTGCATGGGCTCTGCATGTAACTTCAGCACTTTGGGAGGCCGAGGCAGGCAGATCACCTGAGGTCGGGAGTTTGAGACCAGCATGGAGAAACCAACATGGAGAAACCTCGACTTTACTAAAAATACAAAATTCGCCAGGCATGTGGAACATGCCTGTAATCTTAGCTCCTCAGGCTGCTGAGGCAGGTGAATCGCTTGAACTCGGGAGGCAGAAGTCACAGTGAGCTAAGATTTCGCCATGGCACTCCAACCTGGGCAACAAGAGCAAAACTCCGTCTGAAACAAACAAGCAGGAAAGGCGTGAAACTGGGTGATTTCGTAAAGGCACTGGGCGTCATTTAAGACTGTTCCGGCTGGTGTGGGCCAGATGGCCATCCCTCTCGCACTCTAGATCAGTGCCGTTAAGTAGAAAGAAAATGTGAGCCAGATAGGTAGTATTATAATATTTTCCGTAACCGCATTAAAAAGTAAAAGAAACTGGTAGAATTAATTTTAGTATTTTCCCAATATGTCCAAAATGTTATCATTTCTAATGTAATCAACATAAAAATAGTTGAGATATTTCACATTCTTCATTTTTGTGCTAAGTTCTTGAAATCTTTTGTGAATTCTACAGTTATAGCTCCTGTGTTTGGAGAGCCACATTTCAAGCCTCAATGGCCACCTGCGGTCGGGAGCCACTGCACGGGGCAGCAAAGCTACAGATAGGAAACGTGCGTCCTGAATGCTCACCGTGGTGCCTGAAATTGTACAGCTCATAAGAAGCAGAGTCGTTTCTGAGCCCAGGTCTGATGACGCCAAGGCTGGAGCAGGGCGCGTGCGGTGGGGCAGAGGTTCCCCCAGAGGCGGGGAAATCACCATAGAACCTGTGGGACAGCCCCCTCCGCACAGGAGAAACCTGCATGGCAGTGAAATGAGGGGCCCGTCTGCAGCTTTGCAGTTTCAGGAATTTGATTTTATCAATTTGATCAGGAACTTTCAGATCTAGCAATTGCATTGAAACCCCAAGAGACTGATGGAATGGTACCAGAATATAAGTCTGCTGGCAGGGTAAGTGCTCTTTCCTCCTGAGGAACAAAGTCCACATCTGGAGTTTCACCCCGAGTACAGAATGGACATGGAAAGTGTTGCGTATGTCGATGGTAACGTTTCCCGAGGAGGGTGTCATGGGCCCAACTGTGTCTCCCCCCACCTTGCACCACTCAATTCCTGTGTTGAAGTTCTAACCCCCAGTACCTCCAAATGTGAATGATTTTGGAGATGGGGGTCTCTAAAGAGATAAAGTTCAGGCCAGGTGCGGAGGCTCACTCTTGTAATCCCCGCACTTTGGAGGCCGAGGCAGATGGATCACCTGAGGTGAGGAGTTCGAGACCAGCCTGGCCAACATGGCGAAACCCTGTCTCTACTAAAAATACAAAAATTAGCCGGGCGTGGTGGCAGGCGCCTGTAATCCCAGCTACTCAGGAGTCCGAAGCAGGAGAATCGCTTGAACCCAGGAGGCGAAGGTTGTAGTGAGCTGAGATAGCGCCATTGCACTACCGCTGGAACGAGAGACTCTGTCTCAAAACAGATGAAGCTCAGATGAGGTCCTATGGGTGGGACCTAATCCCGTATGACTGGTGTTCTTATAAGAGGAAGCGGTGAGGACACAGACACACAGGGAAGGCCCTGTGAGGACACAGGAAGATGCTCTCTATCGGCCGTGGAGAGAGGCTTTGGGAGAAACCGCTCCTGCCCTCACCTTGGTTTTGGTCTAGCTCCAGAATCATGAAGAAATAAATGTCCCTTGGTTTAGCCCCTCAGTCCACGGTCCTTAACGGCAGCTTTAGCCAGCTAGTGCATGGAGCAGAGGCTGAACTGCTCCATTTCTGGACCGCGCTTTGCTTTTAGGGCTGTTCCACTTAGACGCCCTGCTTCCCGGGTAGGTCTGATCTGCTGGCACATTTTCACTATTTGTGTTTCCCTTCTCTGAACTCCTTTCATGCTTTCATTATTACACCCGGCCTACGAGATGGATTCTGTCACGATTTCCATGACTTCTGTGAGGTCAGGGGTCAAGAGTACACATTAGAAGCTGTAAGTCAAGCTAAAAATTGTTAAAAAGGCCTGTTCTAGCCTCATACCTTTCCAAATAGTGAGGGAGTCCAGGCGTGATGTGCCAGCCCTGCGCCTCTCTGAGTGCCCCTCTAGGATGCGGTGGTGGACCGCGTGGCCTCGCTTTCCGCTGGCCGCCGGCTCGAACCTGCACCAATGCAGCCTGTGACTCTCAGAAACCACTGCTGAGCCAGTCCTCCTCCGGCCTAAGGATGCACGCGAGGACCAAGCCCAGCCTCGGGGGCACAGGCCCAGGAGGAGGAGCACAAGGCCCTGGGGATGGGCAGCTTGGGAGAGGATTGTGAGTCCCTCGTCGCTGGAGGGTGTGGGAGAGACATCCTAGGACGACCTAAGGGGCAAGGGCCATGGCCTGGGCCCGTCTTTCCAGCACGTAAGGAAAGGGCTGAGCTTCATTTTAGTTTTCTTTATAAGTAAGCGGATAGGGACTTAGTTCTCCTTTAGCGACTGGCTTATAATTCCAGCAAACAGTTCTCTGGAATGACTTGAGTTGTATTCTCCATGATCAGTTCAATTCCACCGTTGTAGCAACGCTCCGTCCTCTGTTCTAACAAACATAAGCCCTGCAATCGCACAGCCCCAGGCGCTGCCTATCTGCTTAGTGGAAGGGAGGAGATTCGCCCACCGCAGGGGAGCAGCACCTGCTCTTGCGCTCCCGCGTCCCAGCCCTGCCCTCCAGCGGCGTTCAGATGCAGCTGCCCTGCCCTCTGCGGGGCGCCGGGGCCCGAGCGCAGGCACTTCTACCCCGTCCAGCGGACTGAAACCCAGGCCCTCCTGCAGTACGCTTCTACCTGCTTGTTAGGAAGGAAAACTGGGTTTACTATGGTCTGAATATTTGTGTCTCCTGAAAAGTCATATGTGTCAGGTTTGTTTCCGAGGATAAAACGAAGAATCTGAGGCCAGCACCAAAATAATCCAATGCAAGGGAATTTATTCAGGCTCCCGGGTGACGTTCTACGGTCCGGACAGGAAGGGCCGGAGAAGTCGCACTGACTCCTCTTAGGGGATTTTATAGGGAGTGAAACAGCTCGATTGGTTGACGGAGAGCAAGACTGCTATTGGGTAAGTTACAAGCCTTGACCTAGGACTTGGCTTGTTGTTGGTTGGAATTACTTGCCTGCTATTGGTTGTTAAGACTTGGCTGCTATTGGTTGTTAAGACTTGGCTGCTATTGGTTGTTAAGGCTTAGCTGCTATTGGTTGTTAAGAAGCTATGGTTGCAGCACCTTGTTTGCATACTGGGCTCTTTAAGAGAAAACCAGGCTGTGCGAGCAAGGGAGAAGGGAACGTGCCCAAGCATGTCTGAGCTTGCTCGGGGCTTGTAAAAGGGAAAAAAGGAGCGGGGCGGGGGTGCATCCGAGCTCCCAGCAAGGCAACCGGCCTTACAATATGTTGAAACCTAATTCCTGGTGTGAGGGTATTGGGAGGTGGGGCTCTTGGAGGTGACTGGGCCCTGAGGGTGGAGCCCTTGTAAAGATAACCCAAAGAGCTGCCTCCCCACTCCGCCAGGTGGGGACACAGCAAAAAGACAGCCGCCTGTGAGCCAGGAAACAGGCCCTCACCAGACTCCACATCTGCTGGTGCCTTGGTCTTGGACCTGCAGCGCCCAGGAGTGTGAGAAACAAGTTTATGTTTCCGCAGCGGAAACTGACTAAGACGGGGTTGAATGAATTTAGATTTAGATGATTGAGAGTGTATTCTCCTTTACATTGCGCTTTAATTTGTGAAAATCTAGGATTGTTTTCAGTAGGTACTAAAGCTAATTTGTTAAAGTAGTTACATATTTTACTTAAATAGTACCTTGTGCACGGAGAAGTGAATACTTTTAGATGTTTCTAATGCAATTAAGAAAAAGACCTGTTCATAATTAGCAGACTACTTAATTGTAATAAAATCTGTGAGGTCTTAGAAGTTCACTATGACATGATACTTGACTAAAATCAATCTCCTGTGAGAAAAATGGTTTATAACTTTAAGGAAACAAACAGTTTTCTACAACTAATATGCTGAAAATATAATTTCAAAATTTTAAGCTTACAAATCCTTGGATTTACTAGAGTAAACTTTCCATTTGTATAGAAAAGTGTTTTTCTGTTGTTCTTTTAAGAAACTGACAGAAGGAAAGAGAGACACAGATATAGAGTGACTAGAGATGTGATTTTCTTTGTATTTTTCCTGGAAGGATCATAGCTCACTGCAGCCTCAAATTCCTGGCAGCCTCAAGGGATCATCCTGGACTGTGGGTTCTGACCGCTGGCTAAGCTCTCTTGTCTTTCTTTCTAAACACGAAGTAATGGATCAGCTGCTACTTTGTATTCTCAAAGCACATTTGTCAAGGTTTTCTTAGTGAAAAACTTGTGATTCTTAGTTTCAACTATGATCTAAATCGAGTTTGAGTCAAAGAACTTGGGGCCCATAACCTTACAGATTCTTAACCATTACCACACATTTATTTAAAATAACTTTTTTTTTTTTTGCCATTTCTGTGACTTCTGTGATTTCTGCCATATATATCTACATCTATATCCTATCTATCTAAATATCTATCTGTCTATACTTTTCACTTTCATATCTTTCACTTTTTATCCTGTTTGCCCGAAATTACTTAACATTTTCTTTAACTGGGCTGACCCCATCACCCAGCAAGGGAATGGGGCTTGGTGGTGTGAGAGATTCACAGCCTAGCAGTCTTTCTAATTTGGCTGCTGGCTGAGGTGGGATTCAAGAGCCTGATTTTGTTTTCCTGAGTTTATTTTTCTTTCTGCCTTCTGTTTGAAGACAAGCAATACTGTCAAGCCACTTACGGTGGTGGTAAGAATATAAGCTTTCTGTTTAAAATGAGTCACTGAAAAGAAAAAATAAAGCATACCAGTATTTACCCTACATTCAAAAACAGTAAGGTCGGGAGGTAATCATTTGAGTTTAGTAAACAGCCCTAGTTCGGCCCTGATCAACTCTCCTCGACTGTTGTAAGAGCTCCCAAAGTGTTCTCCCTGCCTTTGTTTGCCTGCACACCATACAGAAATTTCCTCCCACAAAATCATCTGCTGAAGTTACTCCCTTGTCTCTTGATCACTCAGTGCCTGCAGAATGCCTTTGGCCACTGCCTCTAAAAAAATGGACTCCCCGTTGTGGTAGGAATGGAAGAGTGCTCAGAATGTGAGTTGTTACCATCACTTTCTCCTGTGAACTCCGTGCTTAGAGTTACTCTGAGGTAACATGTAATACCTCCCTAAAATGGATTTGTATAAACACATACTAACCTCATATTGCTAGACAACCTAATTTGGTTTTCCTGCTATCTTTTAAGCTTGCCATTGAACAAACATTCACTCATAAATTCTTTAGTTTTCCAAATTCCATTTTCACCCAGGCTGTAGGTGGAATAAACTACATAGCATCGAGGACTCCTTGTTGGGCTTTGCCGCTGCTTAAGTGTATGTGCTCTTAGCAGCCTTTGAATACCAATGATACGCTGGACCCTATGCCTAATCAGATACCCTTATAGCATTTTTAAATCCGGTCTTTGAGTGGACATTCCACGCCAGTAACTGTACCACTGCTCTGATTACAGTGGTGAACATGAACGTTTCTGACATGGCTCCAGCTCTCTTGGAGCACATACCCTGGGGGTAATATAGGCAAATAGGTGACTACAATCCAGGTGTATTAGGGGAACCCCAGAGTAACTTAAAGGAGTTTTTGACTGATACTCGGGAAGCAAAAGAAGCGCATCTCAACTGAGACCTGAATGATGAGTTAGCGGTTAGCGAGGTGAAGATAGAGAAGAGGGTCTTCGCAGAGGGAGTAGCATATATACAAACCCGGAGGTGAGTGAGCAGAGCAGATCAGTACCTGCGGAGCATCAGACACTGTGCTTAGGCCGGGTCAGGCCGCCTGAAGCCCTGGAACAGGGCGTGCTTCTGTTAACGCCTTCGTTTCTGTGAATGCGGCACAGGGTAAAGGATGTGTCTCAATCCATGAAGCTAAATGTCAAAGAGAAAAGAAGACTTTCACTGGGGATGGAGAGGGTGGGGAGGGATAACATGGGGAGAAATGCCAGATACAGTGTGCACCTAAAGTAAAATAAATAAATTTTTTAAAAATAAAAATAAACAAAGAAGACTTTCATTGTCATCAACACTGGGCTGCGTTCCATTCCTAAGGCAAGGACTTGGTAGATACTTCTTTCCAGCAGAGACTGCCCAACAGGGATGAGAGAGGTACAAGTATTTTGAGACGTGAACAACAGCTGACCTTGAGAGGACTGAAATAAACATTTGATGGGAAGGTGAAAGCAGATGAAAATGTCATTTCAGAGCCTCCTCTTGTGTACTCTTTTGACAGGAATTAGGCTGTCATTCACCTTTGGGGTGAAGCCAAGTGTCTTCTGGCAGTCCACTGGCCTGAGCTGTAGTTGCATCTGTGGTGTGCGGCAGTTCACAGGACATACTCGAGGGACCCGTGTGAAGCCTCTCTCTGTCACTCAGCAAGCGTGTGATTTGGGACTGGTTACTTCATCTCTCTGTGCCTCATTCCCCTGCCCCCAAAATTGGTGCTGACATTAGTACCAACTTCACAACCATGCTTTTGTGAGATTAAAACTGAAAAACTACAGCACTTAGTGTAGTGCTAGGCGTGTGGTGGGCACCGTGTTAGTATTTGCTATGCTATTATTTGCTATCAGAATGCAAAGGCACAGGTTCACTGTTTGGGCTAGAGGCCACCGATGCATCTAAACCTTCACCTACTTGCCCTGTTCCTTCTTGCCTCCTGGAGTGGTTTGAAGCAAACCGCAAACATTATACCATTTCATCCACAAATATTTTAGTATGATTGAGATCTAATTTAACAGCTGCATAATACTCTACCAAGCGGACGTTTTAAACCTGCATTTAAACATTCCTTTGCAGCCCGCCAGATTTTTAGGTGGCAGATTTTTAACTTTTTGCTATTGAGCATAGATTGTTTTCTGTATACAGAGTATATGTTTCTGTATATATATTTATATAACATATACATGTATATTTATATATGTTTAGATTTTTCTCCTAAATTAATGAAATCAAAGGATGTAAACTTTTTAAAGACATTTACCTGATACATATTCCTGATTTTTAATTTATTATTAAATTAAAAATAAATTTTTATTTATTATTACCTGATACATCTTACTTGATACATATTTACCTGACACATTTACCTGATACATATTCCTGATTTTTAATTTATTATTAAATTTAAAATAAATTTTTATTTATTACCTGATGCATGTTTACCTGATACATTTACCTGATACATATTCCTGATTTTTAATTTATTATTAAATTAAAAATTTTAAATATTTTTATTAAAAAATAAAAAATTAAAAATAATATTAAAATGATTAAATTTAAAAATAAATTTAATTTATTTAATAAATACTTTATTCCCACAAGCAACATAAGACCGGGGATTTAGTCTCCTTCTTTCAATGCTTCATCTCCAATAGTTTGACCAATGTCTGACACATAATAATGCTCAATAAATGTAAATGAATGAATGGTACTCCTTTTACATCGTTCCTGCTAGCATTCATTCATTCCCTGGATAAATATTTGTTGAGGACACTCTCCATTCCAGATTTCATGGCAAGTACTGGATATGCAGGGAAAAACAATATTGCCCCCATTCCTACCTTCATGGAGCCGATCATCTCCTTCAGGATTCTGGGCGGACGGAGCTCCCTAGAGGGAGGTGCAGGGCTGGCGCTGGCTGGCAGACTCTTGGCCTGCAGTGAGATTAGAATGAAAATCAGAGTATTTGGAAACACATGCAGCCCGATATAACAGAGTAATTTTACATTTGATGCATCTTATATTTGTATTTTGTATGTTTAAAACATTTTCCCAGTAATTTACTTTTACTATATTCTTGCAAAAGTATTTGTCCAAGAAGAGGGGAAGAAAACTAGCCCTTCTCTGAACATAGACTGAAAAGCAACATTCTGCTTGATTTGGGTGCATGAGGAAAATACTAGAGCTTTTTTGCACGTATTCATGTATTAGAGAGGCAACTGAACTTCAAGAGTGTTTGGTTTGGGGAGACTCTGTGTTATCATGAGGCCTGTGTGGCCACTTTTCAAGCACAGTAGCCAGGCGAATGAATGATATTTGTCCAGTGAATGAATGAATGCTAGCACAGTTGCCAGGCGAATGAATGAAATATTTGTCCAGTGAATGAATGATATTTGCCCAGCAAATGAATGAATGCTAGCAGGAACGATGTGAAAGGAGTACAGTTGCCAGACCTCCCAGAGAACAGTGTGGCATCCACTACACCTGGGATCAAGAGCATCCCCTTCTCTCTGTTTGCTTTCAACATATTGTAATAGCTTACAGTTTGGTTGAGCCTAGTTAAATGTATTTGCAGATTACATTATCTGATACTAAGTAAACCAACATTACAAAACGGACAGGAGACTAAACAGATTCTTGTGAAGAAATAATGAATTGAAGATAATGGCAACAATAAAAACACGAGCTAAAATTAAGAAATGGTAGAGTTATTACTCTTAAACCTAAAACAAGCTTGTGGCCAGATGCGGTGGCTCACACCTGTAATCCCAGCACTTTGGAAGGCTGAGGCTGGTGGATCACTTGAGGCCAGGAGTTCAAGACCAGCCTGGCTGGAATAGCAAAACCTTGTCTCTACTACAAATACAAAAAATTAGCTGGGCATGGTGGTGTGTGCCTGTAATCCCAGCTGCGCCGGAGGCTGAGGTAGGAGAATTGCTTGAACCCAGGAGGCGGAGGTTGCAGTGAGTCGAGATCGTGCCACTGTACTTCAGTCCGGGGGAGAGAGTGGCTCTGTCTCCAAAAAAAAAAAAAAAAAAAAAATTCGAGCTCATGATCAGTCACATATAAGGCAGGAAAAAAAAAATCAGACCTAACAATAAATCACACAAAAATTGAAATTATCAATAAGAAAAATTTGAAAAATACATTTATACCAATAATAATAAGCCTCACCATAATGTCTTGATAGATATGCAAATACCAGCAAAAATTGACCACAGATAACCCAATACCTGCAAAGCAGACATCTGGAACACAAAGACAAATCTCTACATTTTTATAGACGTGTTAATTAAGATAGAAGGTCCCTGGTAACCATCCAGCGCTATGTATTGGTTGCTAGGAAAAAACTTAATATCTCAGCACAAAAGCATTTTCTTCTGTCTACTATGCAGTTTTTGTACTCATAGCAAAAGGCAAACAGCTACATCATATTGGAGAACTACCAAAGACCCTCAGGAACACACCTGTGGTTGAGGAAGATGTATCATGCTTGTTGCAGCGAGAGAAAACAAACACCATGGAAAACCGTGGATGTCTCAGGAAGAGGGTGCTGAAAAGAAACTATCACAGGATTTGGGTTTTGGATTTGGGTTTCAGGGAATGGGGCTTTGGTAAGAATCGATACTGTCAGGAGGCAGGGGCAATTTTACAGTTTGAGCTTAATCTTACAAGACGAGGAGCAAGGCTGAAGCTGTTTATAAAGAAGCGGCAGTTACTTATGCTAGCCAGGAGAGGGGGATGTTTGGTCATTTTGTGGTTTGAAATTTTTTTTTTTTTAAATTTCATTTTATTGTGGTAAGAGCACTTAACGTGAAATCCATTCTTTTAATACATTTTAAGTGTACAATACCTTATTGTCAACTCTAGGTACAATGTTATACAGCTGATCTCTACAGCGTATTCATCTTGCCTAACTGAAACTTTACGTCTGTTTATTAGTAACTCCCTGTTTCCCCATTACCAGGCCCTAGTCACCACCATTCCAGTCTTTAATTTTATAAATTTGACTATTTTAGATACCGCATATAAGAGAAATCATGCAGTACTTGTCTTTAAATATCTGGCTTGTTTCACTTACCATAACATTCTCAAGGTCGTTCATAGTGTCATATTGCAGAATTGTCTTCTTTTTAAAGGCTGAATAGTATTTCATCACACACAAGTGTGTTTTTGTATATACTTTTTCTTAAAAAATTTTTTTTTTACTTTTAGAGATGGAGTCTTGCTGTTTTGCCCAGGCTGGTCTTGAATCACGGGCTCAAGCAGTCCTCCGGCCTCAGCCTCCTGAATAGCTGGAACTATAGGCATGCACCGCTGTGCCCGACGCCACATTTTCTTTGTCTGTTCGCCCACTGATGATTAAACCACTCTCTATTGTTTCGACTTCTTGGCTGTTGTGAATAATGCTTCAGATTAATGCGGGAGGGCAGATATCTCTTCAAGATCCTAACATCAATTCTTTTAGGTATGCAGAAGTGAGATGGTTGGATCATATGCTAGTTCTAATTTTAATTTTTTGAAGAACCTGCATACTGTTTTCCATAGTCACTGCACCATTTTGCATTCCTATCACCAGTGTGCAAAGTTTCCACATTCTTGCTAACAGTTGTCTTGTTTTTTGATAGTAGCTGTCCGGACATGTGTCAATGAGATGATACTTCATGCGGTTTTGATTTGCATTTTCCTAATAACCAGGGATGATGAGCATTTCTTGTCCTCCTTTGCCATCTTTCTTTGTGTTTTGTTTTTCTTGTGCTCTCTGTGTTGATGTCTGCACATTAGACAAAGCAGCCACCTCTGCTGGTCTTCATGGACTGACCTCATATAGGAGACGACCCCATCTGTCAGACTGGGCAGAGATTCTGGGGGCCTTTACCGAATCTTTACCTCTCCAGGAAGAGGCAAGCAGCTATAATTTTCGTCCAACCACTCTGGCGAGCAGAATGGGGAGCTACAGTCTTTGCCAGCCGGAGCTGCTGCTTCCACTCTCCTCCAGGATGGTAAGCTGTGGTTGACGTGTCTGGGCTTCAAGAATAGCAGGACGGTGGTCAATCTTCTGGGGAGCCCCCTTGGGAAAGTTGGGGTGCTGGACCTGGGAATCAACCCCTTCCCCCATGGGGAGAAACCAGGAGCTAAGAGGTCTCTTTCTGATTATATGGCACTGCACTAGGGACAGGGACCCCAGTGAGTGGGTGTCCCAAAGTTCCCTACCTGCTTTGGTGAGTCTGATTTCATGGAGTGCAGGAGCTTGTCACTTTCTGAATTTCTTACAAAGGGAAATTGTCTTGGTCAGTCATGGCCACAAAATGACCTTGTCTGATTTTTGCGTTCTGTGAAATAGTTTGTGTTCAACCATATAGAATGCCCAGGCTTAACTGTGAAAGCTGGATGAGCGCCAGTGATCTCCTCCAGAAAGTCAGCATTTATTCTGAGGAACCAGGAAGCCATTCCAGTATTCGAACAGAGGAATACCGTTTTTGCCTTGTGTTTAAACAGGACCACCTGGGATGCTAGGTGGATAATTTATTTTACAATATAGTACTCATATATTTAGGAAGACTTAAAGTTATGTATTAATATTTCATAAAATGGATTCCAATACTCCTTTCTGGGGTCAGATTTTTGTCAAGGCATCTTGCGTTGTATCTTACCGAAAAACGACAGACTACGAAGTGAAAAATAACAACCTTGAATTTTTTTTTTTTTTTTTTGAGACAGAGTTTTGCTTTGTTACCCAGGCTGGAGTGTAGTGGCACACTACTATAATAGCTCATAATTAAATCATTAATTAGTTTATTTAATAAACTAATATAAAAATTAGTTGATATTTATCTTTTATCAAAAATTCAACCAAAGTTTTGAACATTAAAAACATCTGTAAAAATTTTACTTGGCTCTCTCTGACATCTTTACTGTACTTACTTATATTAGTTTAAACAGCAAAAAAAGAAGGAAAATACTAGGTACTTTATATTATACCGAAGAAGTAAAAGAGAACTTTGTATTTTGCTTAGTCATTCTTCTTATTTTAATAAAAGTTGAAGCTTCTCAATCAGCATACACAGTAGTACACACTCAAGCAAACACATAGAAGAGCATCAGAGAGGTTGTGTCGAGTGGTAATAAAGCTTGTCTTCCCTTCTGGAATTAAAGGAGCATTTAGAGAACTGAGAACTGTGCGTTGTGCCAGGCTGCCTGATTACGATCAGGCAGAAAGTCTCTGAGCCTGTCTTGCCAAGCTTGAACAAACCAATGTGAAGATCCTCTTCAGACAACTTCTTTCTTTAAAATTTTGTATCATTCTGCATCTACATACGTTCCTTTTTAATACTGATCATTTAAATATGTAATAATTAAATATTTAAAATGAAAAAACACAGTAAAAAATGTGACAAGAACCTACTACCCAGATTTCACAGATGTCAGTGTACTTCCGGAAGAAAAAAATAACCTCGGATATTTTCGTAGCAATTAACAGACTTAAATTTGTGATTTTGTTGACAAGCAGTTGGGAGGGAAAGATTCTATTTGATGTCGCATGGATGGAATATATCCATCTAATTTAAGCACTGCTGATGATATTTAAATATTTCTGTAATACTTTCACCACATCTTTGTGATTTTAAGTTGCCTATTTTCCCTCTGCTCTTGACCCATTCATTGTGAAATGCTGCTTAGGAATTAGGATGTCCAGGCCATGAACAGTGTTATAAAATGTGGTTTACAAAGTGAAAAAATATTTTGTAAAAATAGTTCTGAAAGTGACGATGCCTAAATAAATATTTTTAAAATCATGTTTTTCTATTTGTCACCTTTCCTTTTCTTTCTTGGCATCTCCTTTCTTTTGTTCTTAATTTTTTTTTTTTAACCCTCAAGCAGTCCTGGAAGATCTCAGTTCAAAACAATTCCATCTTCCCTCAGTACTCTGTTTCTTAGTTTTGCCTAGCCTAAGAATTTGGGTAAGATATTAGGTTGTATTATATTTTCTCTGAATTAGATATGATATAATCTCATAGTTTCTAGAAAATTAGAATTTAAAAAGCCAAGATTGTAAAATTAAGTGCATTGTTGTTGATAACCGCTGTTTTGATTATAATTGTGTCATGAATACATAGAATTTAGTACTTGATTATTTTTCACTATCAATATTGAGAATGTATTCATGTATATTCCAAATTAAAAGAAAACTAATTCTAATATATATAATCTATGTATTTTTCTCTCTCCTCTCTGTCTCTCTCCCCTAGGCTTATAATCTGTACCTTTCCCATTGAGAAAATGAAAGTATTAGTTTATAATTCCTGCCGAATAACCACATTCAGCCGCAGTCAGTATTTTGGGACTAAAAGAATATATTGAGAAGCGACATTGGAGTACACACTTGCTCCTTCCTTAGGCAGTGTTCCTGACAGGCCTACAATGGATGCCTTTAGGCCCCTTTTGACTGGATGTGCTCCATCCACCTCATCAGCATCTCCAATCTGTTCTTGAGTTCCCCCTCACTAAGCCTTCGCACTGTTCTCACTCCACTCCTCTCCACTCCAGGATCTCCCGTTCCTACCCGTTTTCCACGTAGCCAGTGATATTTTTCTTTTTTCTTTTTTTTTTTTTTTTTTGAGACAGAGTCTCGCTCTGTCGCCAGGAGCCAGGCTGGACTGCAGTGTCGCGATCTCGGCTCACTGCAACCTCCGCCTCCTGGGTTCAAGCAATTCTCCTGCCTCAGCCTCCCGAGTAGCTGGGATTGCAGGCGCACGCCATCACGCCCAGCTAATTTTTGTATTTTTTAGTAGAGACGAGGTTTCACCATGTTGGACAGGATGGTCTCGATCTCTTGACCTCGTGATCTGCCCGCCGAGGCCTCCCAAAGTGCTGGGATTACAGGCGTGAGCCACTGCACCCGGCCATGGCCAGTGATATTTTATATCTTATACAGCTCTAATCTGATCATGTTCTGCTTAAAAACCCAGCTAGCAAGCAAGGAATACAGAACCATTTTGGATGACTTTTGTGACCTTCACGAACCTGCTCTGGGCTGTCTTTGCAGCGTCATCCTCAATTACTCACTACAGCATAGAGCCTACCATGTGGCTATTAGTCCTTCCGTGAAAATTGTGCATTTTATGTCTCCGTGCTCTTTTCGGCAAATTCTTTTCTCTACAGGGAATGTCTTTTCTTCCCCTCTTTGCCTGGCAAAACGTGACATAGTCTTCAAGGTCTAAGTCAATTGTCACCGTCTCTCAAGGAAGGAAGAACCATGCACTCTTCTGTGGCCCCACTGCTGTGTGTCCAATCTTAGGGCATTGATCAAAGTGTATCAATTGGTACAAATCTAACTCCTTTGAGAATGTCTTTTATTAAACTAGAACAACCTTTGGAGAATAGGATTTAAATTCCAGCACTGCCGCCTTCAGTTCTGAAGATTTTAGATACAACCTTTTCTATGCAAAGGGAATAATCATGTCTATCTTGGGGCGCTGTTTTGTACAAGGCAATCAACAGATGTATTGTTTGTTCTCCGTGCATGCTGTCTATATTATGATCTCTTTATGGCTCTCTTCATCCTTCTATCTTTGTATCCAGTACCTAGCACAGACTCTAGCATGCAGCAAACTCTCAAATATTAATTGAATAAATTATAGAATATGTGAGCAGAGATTAACTATAAGCATTGAAAGAGAATGCAACTGAAATGTATATGATATACTTTATTAAGTATATAAACTAGCTGGACTTCAGGTATGGTTAATACAGAGAGAAGATCATATCTTTTCATCTTATAATAAAGGATTTTCAATTTGACTTCTGATTAGGTGGACAAAGAGGAAACTCAAATTCTACTTCCTTGATTTGCTTGTAGAAAATTATTTTCAGGCTGAAACAACTGGCTTCTATCCTTTAAACTCAGAATTTATAACTCAGAGGTCCTCAATCATTTGAAATTTGGTTAAATACAAAATCAAACCTAATTCAGCCCATTAATTACAGAGCTCCTAATGTTCTATTCAGCTTTGATAGCTATATTCTCTAGAAGAAAACAGCAACAAGATGCTTAAGTCAGCTATTTTAATAAATTGATTACTAGTTGTTAAAAAAAAAAAAAAAAAAGAAAACAGCAACAATTATAAAACAGTCATTTCTGTTGGCTAGGAAATTTCAACTTCTTTGGGATTTTACCCAACTCTACATTTATTCAACCACATTTTCCGTCTTGTTAGGAGGAAGGTGCATGGAGAAATGGCACAGATTAGTTTCAGCTACTTTGCATTCAACATCACTAAGCCAGGGCTGTGAGGCAGGAAGGGTGGACAGATGTCATTTTGCCTGCCCTGTGCTTGTTCCTCCTTCTGGTCATAGCACCCTCATTTCACATTAGGGATTTAACCCCCTGCACTGCCTCAGCCTTGGCAGCACTGTAAACCAAGGCGTTCTTTCCTGTCCCGTGCCATCAGTGGTGACCTATCTAAGCCAACAAGACGCTCTCTACCCATCTCGGACACCATACCCAGATGTCAAGGGACAAGCACTCCTGCTTCCCTACCTCCCCGGTCTCCAGAGGTGCCCTCGGTCCCAGTCTGCCCAAAGGCCATTCTGCAGCTTCTCTTCAACTCTGGGAACCACCTGAGGTCCTTACGATAAATCCCTTTCACTTAGCAAAGGGTGGGTTCCTGTTGCTTATAACCAAGGAATCCTAACTAATACATGCACAAAAATGTATTTTGTAAGGGAAAAATATTTTAATCTCAGTATTATGCAATGTCAAGTAGTTATACCCAATCAATCCACTGTACAATAATCCATGTTTGACAACAAATGGCTCCTGTGACTGGAAGCAGGCTGCCAGACCTCCAGAGCTCGGCTTTCTCATCGGTAAAATGATGATTATAAAACTACTAGATACTCTTTCACACCAGGCTTGCTGTGACAGCAAATTTTTCAAAAAATGAATGTGTTTTTTGAATCATGAAGCACTCTACAAACTAAGGTATTTAGCTTACATTTATTCTTTTAACACATATTTCCTACAACACAAACTGTTCCTACAAAAAAAAATTACCATGAGAATATTTTGGCGTTCATAGTGTATATTGCAAAGAAGTAGTCGACTCTATCCAAAAGTATCTGAATGCTGACAATGCCCTAAGTAGGTGCGATGGCCCCTTGCTTTGCTTTCATTTGCAACAGTCTCCAGATGGCAATTGTTTTGTTTTGTGTTTAATGGAGTACACATAGTGAAGAGTATATACTTAGATATTTTAAGAGAGTTTTGAGGGAGAATATCATGGTATCTAATCCACAATTTCAGTTGGCATTTTTCTATGTCAAAATGTAACATCAGGCCGGGTGTGATGGCTTGCACCTGTAATCCCAGCACTTTGGGAGGCTGAGACAGGCAGATCATTTAAGTTCAGAAGTTTGAGACCAGCCTGGTCAACATGTCAAAACACCGTCTCTACCAAAAATATAAAAAATTAGCTGGGTGTGGTAGTGCTTGCTTTTAATTCCAGCTACTTGGGAGGGTGAGGTGGGAGAATGTCTTGAACCCGGGAGGCAAAGGTTGCAGCGAGCTGAGATCATGCCACTGCACTCCAGCCTGGGCATCAGACTGAAACTCCATCTCAAAAAATAAAAAATAAATAAGTAACATCAGTCTTCATTGTCTTTCTCGAGGGACGACGATGTACAGTGGAAAAACACACTTGGTGTCAGCAGGAGCATTGGGGCCCAAGGCCAGGCTTCTTCATTTATTATCTTTGTGTCTTTAGGAGATTGGTTTACTATTCTATACCTTTTCCTCATCCTCCAAATAAACCGAATATGTCCTATGTTGTAAGAATTCAATGAGATTATGAATTCTTTCTGAAGTGCAAAGCACTAGGAAAATGTAAGCCAATGTTTATCCATCAAGAGTTATTATTTGTTTACAATCAAATAGTTACTTAATACTACTCACATTTTAACCACCTCATGATTACCTTCAGCTAAACAGGTGGTCTTGCCTTTTTCTCCCACTAGGGCATTCCATGATTGATATTAAGAAAGTGCAATGTGTGAATCGATGTCATTTAGACGAGGCTGCTCTGTATGCACAGGGATAAGCAGCAGCAGTATCCTCTTGCAGCTTGTTAGAGATCCACATTCCTGGCTCCACACCAGATGGGCTGAGGCAGAGGCCTGCGGAGGAGCCCAGGTATCCACATTTGAGCACGTAATTGAGTAGGTGTCTGAGCAGGTGGTTGAGCAAGTTGTTGAAAAAATGTTTTTGTGCAAGTGTTATTTGAGCAGGCATTTTAGCAGATGTTTGAGCAGGCGTTTGAGCAGGTGTTTAACAGGTGTTTGAGCAGATGTTTCTTTGAGCAGGTATTTGAGCGGGTGTTGTTTGAGCAGGCATCTGAGCAGGTATTTGTTTGAACAGGTGTTTTATCAGGTGTTTGAGCAGATGTTTGAGCAGGTGTTGTTTGAGCAGGTGTTTGAGCAGGTGTTCGAGCAGGTATTTGATTGGTGTTTTAGCAGGTATTTCTCTCAGCAGTTGTTTGAGCAGGTGTCTCTGAGCAGCTGTTTGAGCAGGTATTGTTTGAGCAGGCGTTTGAGCAGGTGTTTATGCAGGTGTTTGCTTGAGCAGGTGTTTGAGCAGGTATTTATTAGAGCAGGTGTTTGAGCAGATGTTTCTTTGAGCAGGTGTTGTTTTAGCAGGTGTTTGAGCAGGTGTTTAAGCAGGTGTTTGCTTGAGCAGGTGTTTGAGCAGGTGTTTGAGGAGGTTTTTCTTTTAGCAGGTGTTTGAACAGGTATTTATTTGAGCAGGCGTTTGAGCAAGTGTTTGAGCAGGTGTTTGAGCAGATATTTCTTTAAGCAAGTGTTTGAGCAGGTGTTGTTTTAGCAGGTGTTTGAGCAGATGTTTCTTTGGGCAGGTGTTTGAGCGGGTATTGTTTGAGCAGGCGTTTGAGCAGGTATTTGTTTGAACAGGTGTTTTATCAGGTGTTTGTTTGAGCAGGTATTTGAGCAGGTGTTTAAGCAGGGCCTTCAGGGGATTCTGATGTCCACTTAGGTAGAGAAGCACCGGCTTAGACCTTTCCATTCCAGCTACTCATTTCTACACCAAATGTAAGTTTTGATTTTAGTCATAATAACTATAATGTTAATGATAGTACAATCATAGTGATAGTATAATAATAAGTATAACCATGTTGTCCCCCCTTTCCTTCAGGTTAATATTCATCAGAAACCTGAGTGACCTCAAAAAGATAATGACACTCTTCTGTCCAAAACCTTCTAGAGGCTTCCTGTGCTCACTTGAAGTAAAATCCAAGGTGCTGACTGTGATTACCAGCTGTCCTGGCTGGCCCACTGCGAGATGGCTTCTCCACCAGTCTCCCATTCAGGCCTCCACTTCTGCCTCTGTGGTCTCTGCATTGTTCCGGAGCATCCCAAGCACGTTCCCACCTCACGGCCTTGGCCCTTGCAGTTTGTCTGCTTCTCCTCTGGTCTGCCTGACTGGTTCCTGTTTCTTTTGAACTCTAACCGGGTGCACCTCATGAGAGAGGCTTTCCCTGAATTCCCTCCTCCATTCCTCTCACTGGCCCCATCTGACATGCTTGCCCTCCCCCTCCCCTGCCCCATCCCTCTGTGAGCCCCATGAGAGAAAGGCCTCTGTCCTTAGGCAGATGTGTTTCCCCAGAACCCAGGACAGGACAGCCACACAGGAGGCAACCGACACATTTTCTTAAGTGACGGAATAAAGTACTGACTGTGTTTCAAGCACCAATATGGTTTGGTTCTGTGTCTCTACCCAAATTTCATCTTCAATTGTAATCTCCATGTGTCCAGGAAGGACCTGTTGGGAAGTGATTGGATCATGGGGCCAGTTTTCCCCATGCTGTTCTCATGATAATGAAGGATTTCTCACAATATCTAGTGATTTAAAACTAGCAGTTTTCCCTGCTCTCTCTCTCTCTCTCTTTCTCTCTCTCTCTCTCTCTCTCTCTCTCTCTCTCTCTCTCTCTCTCTCTCTCTCCTGCTGCCGTGTAAGATATGTCTTTCTTCCCCTTTACCTTCCACTATGATTGTAAGTTTCCTGAGATCTTCCCAGCCATGTGGAACTGGGGAGTCAACTAAACCTCCTTTATTTTTAAATTACCCAGTCTCAAGTATTCTTTATAACAGTGTGAAAATGGACTAATACTGAGAATTGGTACCGAGGTTATGGGGCATTGCTATAATCTTATTTCACCTAAGAATGTGGAACAACTTTGGAACTGGGTAACTGACAGAGGTTGGAACAGTTTGGAGGGCCCAGAGGACAGGAAGATGTGGAAAAGTTTGGAACTTCCTAGAGACTTGTTGAATGGTTTTGACCAAAATGCTCATAGTGCATGGACAATGAAGTCCAGGCTGAGGTGGTCTCAGATGGAGATGAGGAACTTATTGGAAACTGGAGCAAAGGCCACTTTTCTATGCTTTAGCAGAAAGATTGGTGGCATTTTGCCCCACCCTAGAGATCTGTGGAACTTTGAACTTGAGAGAGATGATTTAGAGTATGTGGTAGAAGAAATTTCTAAGCAGCAAAGCATTCAAGAAGTGACCTGGATTTTCCTGAAAGTGTACAGTTATATGTGTTCACAAAGAGATGGTTTGAAATAGAAACTTATGTTTAAAAGAGAAACAGAGTGTAATAGTTTGGAAAATTTGCAGCCTGACCATATGGTAGAAAAGAGAAACCCATTTTCTGGAAAGAAATTTAAGCCAGCTGCTGAAATTTACATAAGTAACAAGGAGCCTAATGTTAATAAACAACACAATGGAGAAAATGTCTCTAGGGCATGTCAGAGATCTTAGCAGCAGCCTCTCTAATCCCAGGCCCAGAGACCTAGGAGGAAAAAATGGTATTGTGGGGCCAGGCCCAGAGCCCAACTTCTCTGTGCAACCTTGGGACTTGGTGCCCTGTGTTCTAGCCATTCCAGCTCCAGTCTTGGCTAAAAGGGGCCAAGGTACAGCTTGGGCCATTGCTTCAGAGGGTGCAAGCCCCAAGCCCTGGCAGCTTCCCCATGATGTTGGGCCTGTGGGTGCACAGAAGACAAAAAGTGAGGTTTGGGAGCCTCCACCTAGATTTCAGAGAATGTATGGAAAAGCCTGGATGTCCAGGCAGAAATCTGCTGCAGGGACAGACCCCCCCCATGGAGAACCTCTGCTACAGCAGCGCAGAAAGAAAATGTGAGATTGGAGCCCCCACATAGAATCCCCATGGGGCACTGCCTAGTGGAGCTGTGAGAAGAGGGATACTGTCCTCCAGACCCCAAGTTGGTAGATCTACTGACAGCTTGCACCATGTGCTTGGAAAAGCTGCAGGCACTCAACACTAGCCCGTGAAAGCAGCTATGTGGGCAGAGCTGCCCTAGGCCTTGGGAACTCCCCCCTGGATGTGAGACATGAAGTCAAAGGAGGTTTTGGAGTTTTAAGATTTAATGAATGTTTGGCTGTATTTCAGACTTGCATGGGGCCACAGGCCCCTTTGTATTGGCCAATTTTTCTCATTTGGAATGGAACATTTACCTAGTGTTTGTACCTCTATTGTGTCTTGGAAGTAACTAACTTGCTTTTGATTTTATAGGCTCATAGGTGGAAGGGACAAGCCTTGTCTGAGATGAGATTTGGACTTTGAACATTTGAGTTATTACTGGAATGAATTCAGACTTTGGGGATTATTGGGAAGGCATGACTGTATTTTGCAATGTGAGAAGGACATGAGATTTGGGAGGGGCCGGGGGTGGAATAATATGGTTTGGTCTGTGTCTCTACACAAATCTCATGTCAAATTGTAATCCCCAGTGTTGAAGGTGGGACCTGGTAGAAGGTATTGGATCATGGGGGTAGATTTCTTATGAATGGCTTAGTACCATCCACTTGGTGCTGTTCTTGAAATAGTGAGTGCATTCTCGTGAGATATGGTTCTTTAAAAGTGTGTGGCATCTCCCCTTGCCACTCCCTTCCTTACATGGCAAGAGCAGGAGTTTGCATGGGGCCTGCTCTTGTCATGTGAGTTGTTTCTCCTTTGCCTTCCACAAAATGGAAACAACTGATTGGAAATTTCCTGAGGCCTTTCAAGGAGCGGAAGCCTCTATGCTTCCTGTACGGCCTGAAGAACTGTGAGCAAGTTAAACTTCCTTTCTTATAAATTACTCAGTCTCAGGTATTTCTTTATAGCAATCAAGAATGAATTAACACAGATATAAATACAAATGTTTTATTTACTAAGACTGCCAGCTTTTGGCTCTCCCTTGTAGCTCAACAGAATCCTTCTTAGGTGTCCAGTGAAAATACTGAGTATTATTACTTTGACTAAGCACAGCTTCCTCTCTGGATATTTGTCCTCCACTACCTTGAAGAATAGTTCAGTGCAAAACATTCTATGAAACGAAAAAGAAAAGTAATAATTTAACCATGAGAAAAGTTGTTTTTTTTTTTTTTTGAGATAGTGTCTGATTCTGTCACCTAGGCTGGAATGCAGTGGCGCAATCTTGATACAGACTCAAACTCTTCTGGGCTCAAACAATCCTCCCACCTGAGCCTCCTGAGTAGTTGGGACTACAGGCATGTGTCACCATGCCTGGCTAGCTTTTTGCATTTTTTTGTAGTGATGGGGTCTCCCCATATTGTCCAGGCTGCTCTTGAACTCCTGTTTTTAAGTGATCCTTCTGCCTCGGCCTCCTAAAGTACTGGGATTACAGTCATGAGCCATTGTGCCTGGTCTACTGTCTCATTCTTAGTTATGAAATAATAGCCAATAATCAGTAGCCATTTGAGGAAAGTCAGTAAAGAAACAAAGAAAAGAAAGAAAGAAAGAGAAGAAAAAATAACAAATCAAAATAGGAAAAAATAAAGGAACTAAGGGGGGAAAATGATAAATATGTTAGAATAAAACCGTAAAAATTATATTTAAGACCCTTGGAAAAATAAGATATGACATTTTATTCAAGAAAAGGTATCAGAAAGCTAAGAAAAGGGCAGAAACAGGGAACAACAAAGAACTCGGAAAAATATATAAGAACTGAAACAAAAACTCAGTTAAAGATTCAGAAGACAGAGTGAAGAAAGCCTGCCAGAAGTGATTAAAAAAGGTATAAAGAGAAAAACAGGAGAGGAAAGATAAAAATTTTTTGAAGTCTGTGAGTTTTAATGTCTCTTTAAGAATTTCATTAAAAGAAGAAAAATATGAAAGAGAATAAAATTTAAAAATATATATTTTTAACACAGTTTTTTTTTTTCATATCTGAAGGGCATGGCCAGACATGATAGCTCATGTCTGTAATCTTAGCACTTTGGGAGGCTGAGGTGGGAGGATCCCTTGAGTCCAGGACTTTGCCTGGGCAATGAAGTGAGACCCCATCTCTATACAAAAAAAAAAGAAAGAAAGAAAGAAAGGAAAAATTTTTTTTAACGAAACATAAAATATCTGAAAAACATTAGTTTCTGGGAAATTTAAGAAGAATTAATTTTAGAAACCTAGAAAATCAAGCTAATAAAAATGAATTAATTAATAAAACTGTACAGAAAAGAAAATGTGTTTATAGTACCCTGATTGGTTCAGCAGTTAAAAGCAAAACCAGATTGTCAATGGTGTTCACACTCAATATTAATCAGGAAACTGTTATCTGTTTCTATTTTCCTCCCAATAGAACAAATTCTTAAATTTCCCACTAGTGCTCTCTGAACACCTTTGGACCTGTTCGTCCACATCGGCGGTTTATCAAGCCCTGTTTTCTTTCACCCCTAGAAGCCCCCATGCTCAGGCTCTGGTCGGCACTGGGTGCCCCCGAGCTCTGCTGCACAGCTGTCTCCCTGGGCCTCGCTTTCCTCTTTTCTCCTTTTCTGAGTCCCATGGTCTGTTCCCTAGAACCTGCCTCTTACTCTATTCTGATGCATGCTTGGTGTCAGGGAACACACCCTCTTTTCTACAGAACTGTGTTTTCGTGTTGGAGAAAGGCAGGAGCAACCAGGACCTAAATCCCTGTCCTTCACATCAGAATCGCTCTAAACAAATCAACAAACATATGTGAGACAGTTTCTACCTAAAACTGGAAACAGGCAAGTCAATGCTAAGGAAATAGCTAAATGAATGGAATGTGGCAGGCTCCGAGGATGATGTCCTGGAGGGGCGAAAGAGCAGGACGAGGGCAGACTGTGTGACTTTAATGGCATGAAGATATATCACTGCAACAGTTCAAACATTAATTCTGAATAAATAAATACATATTTTTAAAAATTGTAATAAATTCATGTAAATAGATGGTAGACAATAAGTATAACAAATTATACTTTTCAGGAAAAGTATAATTTCTTTCTGATACTTTCCCTATGCTATTTCTATGTTGTCCATCATTTTCTATACTTTCTTAACTTAGGAAAGTATAAAAATATTACTGGAACTGGTTTTGTGATTGTATGTGTGTACCAGTCAGGGGACCCATGGGAATAAGAAGACAGTCTTTAATGAGGATCGTTTTAGGACGATTTAATAAAATACTACATACGAGGAACAGACTGAGCGTAAGAAGCCACCAGCACTGTGCCCAGAGTGGAAAGGAAAGTCGTCTGCAGCCACTGCATTAGCAGACCTAGGGCGTAGGTGGAGGGACTCACTGGCCAGGCTGGAGAGGGCCCAGGAATAAAAACCTCAGCTTCCCCTTCCTCCCTCAGATGTCCTGTCCAGGCTCAGGAGCTCCCAGAGGCAGTGCAGGGCCGAGGGAAAAAGGAGGGAGGCTGCACCTGCAAGAGGCACGTTGAAGTTACCTGAGAGACAGGTATGAGGGCAAAGCCAGGCATGCACTCCTGCCGACTTATCTCAGGCACAACTCAGGGGAAATGTGCCTAGCTCAGCCCCTGTATCTGGCAGGCCGCCTGTTCTGTGCCCAGCAGAAATTGGGACTCTGACATCTGTGTAAACACCTGGGCCCTATTTCTCTTCCTGCTCAGTCCAGGCTTCTAGACTTTGGCCCCTGTGCAACTGACTTCACTTTCTGAATTTACAAGCTGTTTGCCTTCCTCACCTCCACTAATCTTTTGTTGCAAGCAGCGTCATTTATCATGCACGACTTGCCTGAAAGGCAGGCAGCCCAGGGGGATGTAAGTGGATGCATCAAATCCCCACAGCTCCATGCCAGCTTCACTACTCGGGGAATCGTTTCATCTCTCTGAGTCTCATATTCTTCTTCAGAGCATTGGGGAAAATACTTCCTACGCTTTCTGTGAGAACTAAATAAGATAATGTATATGAAGTAGCTCGTACAGTGCCCAGTAAGTGCCATCTCTCTCCTTATTCCACGCAGAGTGGGCACAAGACGTTCAGAGAACGTTGAATGGGGGTGGTGAGAGTAGACTTGATGAATTCTAGGAATCGAGGGAGAAATAGTTTCATGGGAGAGAAACCCCTAGACATTTTAGAAGTCAAAGAAAATGCTGTGAGAAGTAAGGCCTGCTTTCTTCTACATTACAGCACAGGTAATGGACTAACTACTATGTACAATTTGGTGTCTTCACTTTAAAAGTAGAGTGAATTATGATTGTCCTTCTCTGCTATGATTATGCACAGGAGATGCTTAGAACAGCATCAGGCTCACAGAGGACTCATGCCGGTTAGTTTCAGGTGGTTTCTTGAGCCTTTGAGACTTATCCCATGCTCACCACTTTCCAAATTTTTTGTTCCCTTTTGGTAGAATAAAAACCAACATACAGCAGAGTCTGATTCTCTATTCTGAAACACAAAGAGAAAGGGGACTGGAGTAATAACAACCCTACAGCCAATCTTTAGAGAAAAGAGGTAGAGTGTTCAATGAGAAATGCAATGTGCAGAAAGAAACAAAGTGAGCTCAGTTTTTAGTGGGTCCAGTTGCTTTAGGGGACCCAGCTGTCAGGAGGCCCAGGTGTGATTTTCTGACTCAAAATTATCCTCTGTCCATCTGCAGGCTCCCAACGGCACCATGTTGTCTTGTGGATTTCCAGACACATGGATTTCTATGTCCACTTCTAGGGGCTGTGCCACCACGCAGTGCTCTCTGGTGTGCTCGGGAACATGTTTTCAGCCCTACGAGTCGGGCTGGTGCCTCCTCCATGAAGTCATGCTTCAAGCAGCCACTCACATCATCCCCAGGCTTTTGTGCTGATGTGTTCGCATTTATCCTTGTCCCTGGATCTCTCTGTTCCTTCTGAGCAATGTGTATGGTGAGGAGTACTCACTGGTAATGTCACTGCATATGTTCACTGTATATTCAGCTTTGTCCATCACTGCAAAGCAGAATTCAGTCTAATATGAGATGCATACAAAATGTTCATCTTCTGTCTGAAGCTTTTCTTGTCATTGACTTATTATATTAGTGTTGGAGACTTTTTGTCTATTCAGTGAATATTTGTTAAGTATTCATTACTTACCAGGTACTGTAAGGCTGGGGATAGAGAGGTTATACAGAGAGAAGTAGTTAGGCATGGTGGCTCACACCTGCAATCCCAGCACTTTGGTAGGCCAATGCGGGAGGATCGCTTGAAGCCAGAGGTTCAAGACTGGCCTGGGCAACATAGTGATACTCCATCTATACAAAATAAAAAATGGAAAAAAAAAAAAGCAGAGTGTGATGGCATGTGCCTGTAGTCCCAGCCACTCTTGAGGCTGAGGTAGGAGGATGACTTGAGCCCAGGATTTCACAGTGAGCTAGGATTGTGCCACTGCGCTCCAGCCCAGGCAACAGAGCAAGGCTTTGTCAAAAAAAAAAAAAGAGAGAGAGAGAGAGATCAAAGAACCCCTCATCTTCTTGGGCCTACTGTGATATTTATAAAATGGATTTGAGATTTTGCATATACTATCATCCTAAAGACGACAGCCTTGAACTACCAATCTACCAGGATTTGATCTGAAAAGTCTCCTCAGACAAGGCCAAGAGAGTAGACAGTGCCTTTCCCAGTCAGTTTATTTCCTTAGAAATCCACTGGGGTTGCCATATAGGAGTCCATATTAGTTTTGTGAGGACCAGCTAAGAAAATGTTTTCTTAATTAAAGATATGTATATCTACCACAAGTGGTGATAAGAAGATAGAGACAGAAATACTTCATTGGGCTGGTTATCAGTGATGATTTTTTGGGTTTTCAGAATGATATATGGAGTCTTAAAAATCAAAGCTGTTCTCCATCAAATTTTTCAATGTTATCAATATGTTAAAATACGTTTGTTATTTTGAATAGTAGACTGGGTATTTTCACAGACTTTAAGAAATACACAGAGCCATGAGGTACTGAAAACATGATGTATTTTTCAAGTTAGAACAGCTGTGAATGGCGAATTGTATGTGCTTCTGGGAGAGCAAATAGTATTCAGCCGTTTAATCCTATTATCAAAGTGAGTTAACAGAATCCAATTTAAATACCAGTTCAGATTCATTAGTACATGTCTGAATAATGAATGTGTACTGTAGATCTTCTGGCATCTGAGTCTGAGATGAATACTTGTTTGTTTCAAACTTTCTAACATGCTTTTGATAAACTGATGACCTCTGTGTGTGGGGTGTGTATGTGTGATATGTGTGTAGTGTGTGGGTGACTTTGCATGGTGTGTGTTAGCATTAACTGCATCTCTGACATTTGGCTAGCTTTTACTTTTTTCATCTTCAATGAAAGAATATTACTCCTGTTCCAATAGCAAGCTTTTTTTCTTTGACTAGTATTCAGATCTGTCACAATTTTCAGGAAGAATAAGGAAATGTAGACATACATAAATTTGAGCTGATTCTATACCAACATCTTTGTAGTAAGCCTTTGTTTTATTATTGTTGAATAACAGTGTAATATTCAAGGACACCTTAGATATGGAGTTTTTGACTCTATGGGAAAAGCAGGAGAGTAAAACTTCATAAGTCAAAATGAATTGAAATAAAAATAAAGCTGGAAAAGGGCAGAGCAATACATCTTATAGGAATTCAGAAATCACAATCAGACATGCAGCTTACAGAGCCATGAAAGATTTGATCTAAAAAAATCTTAATAATAAAATTTATGTTCTATGTTACCCTCAAGCAGTCATAATCAAACTTGTTCCAAAATTTAAAGTGAGTCAACATTCTTAAAAGTTGTTTTGACACTGACATTCCTCTTTTCTAGAGGAAAAAAAAACCCTTGATTTCAACACATTTAAAATAGAATAAATTTTTAAAGGAAGCCAATGTAGAACTTGGTGCTAATATTTGGAAAAGTTTGCTGATTTTTAAATCTTTTTTAAACTTGAAACTTTAGAGTACATATAAATAAAATAAAGACCAGATAGGTACTAATTCAGATGTAATTTTGTCCTTGTCACTAACATTCAAGACATATAAATGACCGAAAATGTTTTCATGAAGTGCATGATAGAGTTTTAAAAATTGTTATGTGGTGTTAGAATTAGTACTGGAATCATTTGTTCAGGTAAGTAGGCTGAAATCATGTAAATAATTAACAGGGCATCTTTACATAGCTGTTACTTCTAACAATACAAACTTAACGATTTATAAATGTAATACCTCTGTTTTCTAGAATACTTTTTTATTTCTAATAGTACTCCGGTACTCAAGCTATATTTGGAATTGAATATAGCTTGAAATTATTTTCATAAAAACACAATGTAGAACGAGCTTCAGGCCTTCCTTGGTATGAAATTTGCGAGGGACCCTCTTGAAACCTACTACAGTGAATGCATGATTGGATGTTTAACTTTTTTTGAACTGAATCCCTCAAGCTGAGTCTATGCAGTATTATAGTCATGAGCCACATAGCAACATTTCAGTCAATGTTGGACTGCGTATGTAACAATGGTCCTATTCTATCTAATACCATATTTTTACTGTACTTTTTCTAGGTTTGGATATGTTTAGATACACAAATACCACTGTGTTCAAATTGCCTGCAGTATCCAGCACAGTCCCACGCTGTGCAGGTTTGCAGCCTAGTAGCAATGAGCTGTATCATATAGCTTGGGTGTAGGGTGCGCTCTACCATCTAGGTTTGTGTAAGTGTTCACACTATGATGTTCACACAATGTCAGAATTGCCTAACAATGCATTTCTCAGAAGGCACTGCTGTCATTAAGCAACACATAACTGTAATTGAAAGGACTTTGTGGAAATTATCTAATTTGGAGTGAGTAATTGCACCAGGTTTGCATAAGCAAATCTCAAGGTAAATACTTGGAGAATGACTTGTTTAGTTAATGAGTTTGCTAGGACTGCCATAACAAAGTAGCATGGACTGGGTGACTTAAGCAACAGAAGTTTGTTTCCTCGCTGTTCTGGAGGATGGAAGTCTGAGATCAAGGTGTCAGCAGGGCTGGTTCTCCTGAGGTCTCTCTCCTTGGCTTGTAAAGGGCGTCATCTTCCTGTGTCTTTAAATGGACTTCCCTCTGTGTCTCTCTGTATCCTAATCTCTTCTTAAAAGGACACCAGCCATACTGGAGTAGCGCCCACCCTAATAACCTCATTTTAACTTAATCACCTCTTTAAAGACTATCTCGAAATACAATCCCATTTTAAGGTACTGAAGATTAGGACCTCAACATATGCATTTTGGAAGGACAGCCATCAGCCCACAACATTTAGCTTCCACAACTTAAATTAACCTGACACATTTCGTGTCAGCCTGGAACTCTCAACACTTGGAAATTGCCTTGGTATTCTTCCATTGTTTCAAATGTTCTCTTTTCCTCTTTAGTGTCCCAACATTCAGAGTAGCCAGATATTTCAGTACCTTGGAGAGGAAACTCACAGAGTAACAGATATCTTACAGAGGCAAGACCCCTTCACCGACTCAGGAACTGTACATGGCAAGCTCTGAAAAAACAACCTGGGACTCCAGATGGGGGCTGGCATCCTCGCTGGCTTTCAGGGTCTCCTTCTGCTCAGACCGGATGCTTCTCTCTTTGTGCTTTGCAGGTGGGTAGCCCTGGACCTCTGTGCTCTTGTCAACATCTTCTTTTCCTGATAACCTTAAGATCCCCTCTACCGCCATCCACAAGAGGCATACTTAGCATGTTCCAATGTTTTATCTGCCTTTTCATTGCTTTCCAGCCCAAACTGGGAAATTAAAACACAAACCCACTTACTCCGCATCTCCCTCTCCCTCTGGGCACTTTTTCTTCTACTTTCTCCAAATGCTTCTCTAGACGGTCGAGCAATCGACGATACTTGGTGATTCATTTCTGCCATTTTCCTTCTGCTTCACCTCCATGCTTTTGGTTTAGCACGTTCTCATTACTTCTCACTGCAAAGTTAACTGTCGTCCTTCAAGTAAATCGATCATTACTGTCTCTCATTGCTTTGAATTGTCACAACTTGAATTGGAAATGGAAATTCTCTCTATTGTGGTCAATTATCCTCTACAGTCACCTGAGACTCATCTGTGGCCTCTGCCTTCCCTCTCCATTCTTATCATTTTCCTCAGTTGCTATGGATGGCTCCTATCTCCCATGTTCAACACATTCCTTCTTTTAGTTCCCGCTGTGACTGCCCAGTTCCCACCTGCATAATCTCCTGCTGGATTAAGCCATAAGAGCCTCCAGTCTGGTTACCACACCCCAAATATCACCCTTGCCTCAACACGTTTGCTACAATGCTGGTGGAATAAAGGAACTTTCTAAAACTCATACCAGATAAGGTTATTCTCCTGCTTAAAATTCTTCAGTGGCTTCCAACTAAACAAATTCTAAAATTGTTTTCATGACATTTAAAGCCCTTGAGAATAGAATTCCTCCCTATTTCTTGTATGTTTCCCAGTTACATGCCATGCCAGGCTGCGATGACCCCTGTCCCTGTCACTGGGAGGCCTTCCAGGACCTCATTCTGCCCTTTGAATGGACCTGATATGACATTTGCTTGCTTCATATACTGTAGTCGATTATTTTTTACTTGTGTGATTTTCCTTCTAGAGTCTAGATAAGGAGCCTCAATGAGAACAGACTTCGTCCTTTAGATTGTATTTGTCTTTGCATATTTAACATAGAATTAGTCCTCAGAACTTACAGTTGGATTAATACATATTTATAAAAATCTGAGGCCAGGCTATATTCCCAGTACCTTTTAAAAAAATTATCAATCATTTCTTGAATAATTGTCATGATTTACACATCATGTATTTCCAAAAAATGGAGTTATCTAACAAGTTTATACCATGTTAACATATTGAGGCTAAAATGGCAGGAGTTACCTAATGCAGAATGGATCGGTGTGTATAATGCCATCTCGGCTGCTAGGGGAGAACAAATGAAAAAGTAAAACTAAAACACACAAAAAACTACCTGTCACTGAGTGTTATAGCTTTTTTTTTTTTTTTTTTTTTTTTTTTTAAATAAAAGGTTTTAATTGTGGTTCTGAATTTAGTTTCTGACTTTTAAAAATCTTGAACTATGCAGCTGTTCTCTTATAGCTGCTGTATTTTTTTCTACTGAACACATTTCCCCTTCTCGCTACAGGGCTTGTAGTAAGATCATGGTCAGGACGATCTTGGCCTTTGGATTCCATTAGGGTCATATTTAGGAGTTGGCTGGAGCGGGCATTTGGCAGCCGCTTACCCCTCTCTAACCAGCATTCTGTTTGGCAAAGCCTGCCAGGTGCCTGATTGTGCAGAGAAATGGGATGGGATCACTCAGTGTGACAGTCAGGAGAGATTTCACAGATCACAAGTGTTTGGAGAGGCAAGTCAGAGCTGAGCCATGGAAACGGGGCTGCGTCGCACTGAGTGGGAGTGGCCTGCCAGCAGGAGTCCAAGGTCATGGGAGTCACCTCGCCTTTGGACAAGGGCCCAATGCAGAGAGGCCTCAAGGTACACCACCGGGGCGTGTAATTCTTTTGAAAATTCCAAACTATCCTCTTTACCTGGTCAGCCTGCAAGCACAAGGAAATTGGAATTTAACACGACTTGGTGGATAATAAGCCTTTAAATAATGACATTTTTACAGTCCGTCCTCAGAGGAGTACAATGCCAACTTTGTTGTGAGGCAGATGGTGGGGAAAAAGGTGGATGTGAATCTGATCATTTAGCAGGCAAATTAATTTATGTGACAATAACCAGCCTCCAAATTGGGTTTATTGACTCATTACATTTTCTCCCTATGAAATTTAGTAAAATGCCAAACTCTACATTTTAGAGAAGCTGAAGGTTATTTTCTCATTTTAAAAGGGAGCACATTCAGCATTTGTTTGAATCTACACAAATAATATTCCCCCAGCTTAAAGAAAGTTGGTGACTTTTTTGTTAGCTTAAGGAAAATACATTTGTAACAAAATTACAGTTCCTTAGGCAATCCTCAATTAATCTTAAACATAATCAATTACTTAATTTATGGATCACTTTCTTTGAAGCCAAAGTAATTTTCCAAACAAAATTAAAATAAATTAGACCAGTAGAACCTCAAATCATCTTAATAAGAAAAAAAAAAAGAAGAAAGGAAAAAATTGAAACATGAAGAGAAAAGAGAACGGACGAAAGATTTTAACGTCATCTTAGCTGCTCTTTGAGTTGAGGAAACCTGCTTACAAGAAAGGTGATCGTATTTGATCCTCTAAGGTCAACTGAATAAAAAGGAAAGACTTTCATGATAGAAAATCAAGAAGAGAAAGGGAAACTGTGTGGTGGGTTATACAATACATTCCTACAGCCCACAGCTTAGAACCGCTGTCTCCAGCGCACAGGTTCAGGGATGTCTGTGGCCTTTCCAAAGCCAGCTGCGCGTGACATGCTGCCTCGTCATGCCGACAGCTGAAGGCTCCTGGGACAGGTGGACGCTTCACCCTCCTGAGACCCCCAGGACCTACCCAGTTACAGGCCCCAGGACCAGCTCAGCTCCATCTTTTTAGAGCCACATTCTCTTAAAGCTTTGTCATTCTGGTCTTTGCTCCTCTCCATGTGCTAAGAAAATTGGGTAGAGATTTCTTTTCGGTTGGCAATACAAGCATCAGCAACTGTTTTTAAATGTATGTTTTAATACATTTAAAGGGGATGTATTTAAAGGGGCAAGGGGAAGGAGACAATTAGGACAAATACCTAATGCATGCAGGGCTTAAAACCTAGATGATGGGTTGATAGGTGCAGCAAACCACTGTGGCACATGTATACCTATGTAACAGACCTGCATGTTCTGCACATGTATCCGAGAACTTAAAGTAAAAATTTAAGAAATTACCTAAGTACTTTCTTGTCGGCAAAAATGTGAACAGTGAGGATAGATACAGACTGATGAGGGCGTGCTCCTTTTCCTGTCTAGATCTTTGAGGTATTTGGCTATGGCTTTATGAAACCAGGGGTATGAGTATGTTGTTATCGCCCAATTTGTTGTTTAACTCAATAGGCTGATGTCATGATGATGGTTCCCTGACTCGTGTTAGTCACAGAACAATGAGCATGCACCACATTACTGCACACGCTATATCTCAGGCTTTAAATGGCTGCATCGGATTCAAAAGCACCGGTGCATTCCATTTTGGGCATTATAGCTTTTTTTCCCGTTTCTGAGGCATTTGAAAGGGGATATCGCTTCCTTTTTGTGGACAAAAATTCTGACTTCGCCATTTCCTTATGTCTTTGTCAGAAGGAACATCTGGCAGGAGACATTGGAAACTAGGTGTAACAAAGCATGTCAAGGATTAATCATCAGTGATTTATTTAGAAAGGAATTTATCAAGAAATTTTTCCTATACAATGGCATGCTGCCATTCCGGGTCCACCCAGAATATCCCCTAGTATAGCTGCACTGACACCACGTTCTCACATGCCTCCCGCTGGCCCAGGTCTCTGCAGAACCCTCCCTGTCCTCTGCCTTTCCTGCCCCTCGCCCCCAGCATGGAGCATCACCTTCAGACTGTTCTTCTAAATGCCAACCATGGTATCTTGTGCTCAGAACCTGTTAATGGCTCTCAACAGCCAGACTTGGATGAACTCTGAGTTCCCCACAGTGACATCCCTAGCCCCTCACAGCCCAACTTCAGCTGTAGCCAGGGGAGGGAGTGTTCTGAACAGTCTCAACAGGTGACCAGCTGTGATCCCATCATTGATCCTCCCCGGGTCTCAGTTTCCTCATCCATAAAGGTAAGATCTTGACTGCATAACCTATGTTGTTATTTGCCATTGTGAGACTCACAGCCTATTTCAGCATTGACCAGAGTTCAGAAGTTCACTTTGCTATGCCAACTCTAGGCTCAGCAGTGTCTTTCATCCTCACTTCAACACAGTTTAAGATCTTTTGAGGGATTTTGCTTCAGTTTTAAACATATGAGTACTGATGTTTATTGAAATCCCAAAGCCGGATGAGATCCTGGCTCATTCTCATCCTGGCACCACTCTGCAGCCAGTGACATGAGGCGCCTCTGCCAGCAAGGCCTGTTTTAATCAAAAGCTTTCATCTGAAATGCAATTCACAATTTCTGGGTGGTAAAGAATGAATCCCCACAGGATGACAGTACAGAGCTGTAATGCGAAGTTCTTTAAATACCTTTGCCAGAAGGTAAAAGGTATGGAACACACTTGCTTCAAGTACTCTTTACAGGACATCATCTTAAAGACAAGCAATGAACAAGATGATGACCCTACCCTTAGGCAGATTAGAGACATTACTACACTCTACAGTAGTAGCCATTACTACGCTGTTATTACTACAGCAGCAGATAAGCCATTACTATGCTATGTCAGAACGTGACAAAGGTCACTAGAGAAGCATTAAGAGCTCTGGGAATTCTCAGACGGGACGCAAGCACTTGTGATTGGAAAAAGGAAGGAAACATTCATAAAGAAAGTGGAATTCATGTTGCCTGGCTTTGCTGTAGTAGCAGTTAAAGGAGCTGTGAAGTAGGAAGTTGGAACTGTAGTTTAGAATTATGTGTACAGTGAGGTAGATTTATTTCTCCTCGCCTCCCCACCTAGCATAATTGTCAGCTGATTCTCAGAGGTTAAAGAATTTTGTGATGGCACAGATGTCATGCCTCCCCGGAGCACATGTCCAGGCATTTGAGTGGTGGAGAGGGCATTTGAGTTTCCAGTGGGAACCAAAGCGCTGCAGCTACCACTGTTTGTAAGTTTCAGCCTAACCTTATCCAGTAAAATCCTTGTTACCATGGTTGAAGTTTTAGTGGCTATAATCCTGCATACTTTGGTTCCTTCTCCAAGCCTGGGAGCAGCAGAAAAATAGATGCAGAAATCAGATGGGTAGTCCAAGTCTGTATTCACTGTGTTCGTGAAGAGCCTAAGTTGGGGAGTGCAGAAGGGTCTGGATACGACTGGGCTCTGCAGCAACCCCATGCCCCGTTCCTGCCGCCTGCGTTGACTTGACCTCCCAAGCCACAGGCTTCCTTGCAGGGGAAGGGTGACTGAAGATCAAGCATGGGTTGCTGAGGACAAGCAGCTAGCTGCAGAAGAAAGGATACAATGCATAGGGATGCAGTTTCCTCTTGGAACTGACCCATCAGAAGAGCCACATCTCCTCTGGGGGGACCGGAATCTCACTCTGTTGCCCAGGCTGGAGTGCAGTGGCACGATCTCCGCTCACTGCAATCTCCTCCTCCCAGATTCAAGTGATTCACCTGCCTCAGCCTCCCAAGTAGGAGATTACAGGTGTACGCCACCACGCCAGGCTAATTTTTGTATTTTTAATAGAGATGGGGTTTCACCATGTTAGCCAGGCTGGTCTCAAACTCCTGACCTCAGGCAATCTGCCCACCTCGGCCTCCAAAGTGCTGGGATTACAGACGTGAGCCACCATGCCCGGCCACAATTTTTGCTTTTTTTTTGAAACCGGACCTTGCTCTGCAATCCAGACTGGAGTTCAGTGGCACAATCATGGTTTACTGCAGCATTGAACTCCTGGGCTCAAGCAATCCTCCCACCTCAGCCTCCTGAGTACCCGGGACCACAAGAATGCACCAGCATCCCCTGCCACTTAGTTTCCTTAAATAGGCTGCAGTTCATCACCAAATGCAGGAAATCAGCAGTTTTCTTCATCAGACGAGCTCCAGCTTAGTTGAGGCGGGTGCCCTGACATTCGGGTTTCCCTGCAGCATTGCTCTGTTGAACCAGCTCAATTATCCCCTTTTAGCTCCAGAAGATTGTTGTCCCAAGGCTGACAGTTTGTTTCCTGTTCTACTCTTCAGCTCTTGATGTGTACATTTATAGGCATACATAGCTTATATGTGTACACACATATATACATATAATACACACACGCATAAGCAAATCACTCTTGGTGTCACAGTTAACCCAAGCAAAGAACCCAGCAGTTAATATAATCTAGAAGCACCTGGTTGGCACCAACCTGAGACCAACCAGGGCAAGACAAGGTGACATCTGACAGAAGAAAGAAAATTGATGTCAGCCCTGAGGCCATTGTATAGACTCGGTTTAATGGCAGGACTCACCCATTAAGCTCATCATAGTTAGGAAGAAAGCTCATCCCCACAGGCTGTTTTCTCCTCAGCACTTACAAGATTCCTTTGCAGGAACATGCATGCAGCTGGACATCCTTTGCAGGAAGATGACCTGAGATGACCTAATTTTCTTGCAAAATTTAGACATTTGCACTACTTGTAGCTGTAGACCCTAGATTTTTTTTAACTTTTATTTTTGCATTTACTTCAATTAATTACTTTTTTTTTAAGTTTTAGATTCAGTGATGGTGTACATGTACAGGTTTGTTTCATGGGTGTATTGTATGATGCTGAGATTTGGGCTTCTATTGAGCTGGTCACCCGAATAGTTAACATAGTACCCAATAGGAAGTTTTTCAACCTGCACCTCCTCCCTTTCCTCCCCACCCTAGTAGTGCCCAGTGTCTATTGTTGCCGTCTTTATTTCCATGTGTACCCAATGGTTAGCCCCCACTTATGAGAACATGGGATACTGGGTTTTCTGTTCCTGTGTTAACTGGCTTAGGAAAATGATCTCCAGCTGCATGCATGTTCCTGCAAAGGAATCCCATAAAAAAGAAAAACCTCATTCTTTTTTATGACCACATAGTATTCCGTGGTGTATATGTACCGTTTTTTCTTTATTCAGTTCACCATTGATGGGCACCTAGCTTGATGTCACGTCTTTGCTATTGTGAATAGTGCTGGAATGAGCATATGGGTACCTGTGTCTTTTTAGTAGAAAGATTTATTTTCCTTTGGGTATATACCCAGTAATGGGGCTTGCTGTAGACCCTTGATATATTAAGGTGCATTTCTTTCCCATCAAGCATAATCAAACCTCTATTTCTAATGCCCACCTTGTCTGGTGGCCCTGACCTTTTAGGGCTGAGCGGAGGTCAGGACTCAGACCAATGCCACAGCTCCTGCACCTTCTCCTGAGCAGCATCGTCTGTGCTTCAGTGGCTGCCACCATTGCCTCTGACTGTTGAGTTTCAGGGACTGTGCTGCCTGCCTCCCATGCAGGAGCTCTCCCCTGGAGAGTCACAGTTGGCAGGTGAAGAAACACAGCTGATGCTGTGGAAGCCAGAGCCCTGTGGCTGCTGCAGAGGATCAGCCCTGTCAGGGTTCCTCTTCCACCCACTTCCTCTCCTCACTTCGCATTTCTCAGGCAGTGAATATCTTGTGATTCTTTAATAACAACATACATGCTTCTTTCTGCCACATGATTTTCTAAAGTGGTGTAATATCCCTCTAGTATTCTATTTTCTCTGCAGCTCCCTTGATCTCTTCTAAAATATTTGGATGACTTTTTAGAAGTTTAACTTTTTAAAGAAACATTTGGTCCCTCCCATTGCAGTTTGCTGAAACTGAGCGCTTTATTTATTTTCATTGTTTTAGACCGATGTATTTCCATATGTTTCTAGATTCTACCTCATAAAAAAAGTCAACGAGTCCTAGGCTGGCCAGCAGCCTCCATCATCTTGCCTCCCAACTATGTAGGGAAGGTCAACTGGGTGATCTGACATTATACACAGCTTTAACCAAGAACCAGGCTTTTTAGCAAACCAGTGAGAGGCCAGTACCATTCGCATCCCCTGAAAGCTTCTTAGAAATGTGAATTATCGAGTCCCACCTTACACCTGCTGAGTTTGTAACTCTGGGCGTGGGGCCAGCATCTGTGTTTAAACTGCTGATGCTATACTCAGTGTGTTAGCTCCCGCTGCTTCAGCAAAAACATCATAGCCGAGGTGGCTGAAACAACATAAATCTATTCCTCACAGTCCCGAAGGCTAGGCTGTCCACAATCCAAGTGGGGGCCAACTGGATTCCTGGCAAGGGCTGTTTTCCTGCTTTGCAGACAGCTACTTTCCACTGTGTCCTGGCAGAGAAAGAAAAAGAGAGGTCATCTCTTTCATGTCTCTTTCTAATCCTCTCATAAGGGCACTAATTTCACTTGTGAGGGCTCCAACCTCATGACCTGATGACCTCTCAAAGGTCCCACCTCCAAATCCCATCAGACTGAGGGGTTAGGATTTCAACATAGGAATGTTAGGGGCCCACAGACATTCATCCCATAGTACTGAGGTTTGCTAGCCACTACCTTCAACAATATCTAGGCTCTGACTGGCTCAGCCACATCGGCTTAGGAGGAAGGCCTTCCTTTGCTCCCTGGCCAAGTTGAGAGTTCCGCAGCGTTCATGGATGTGGCATCTCTCCTTCTTCAGACTGCTAGCATAGCAGAGGTCATTGTAGCACTGCAGTGAGAGCCCCCACGCTGCCTGTGCTCCAGCCAGCTCTAGGGGTTCACATAGAGTGACCCAATAGTCTTCATGGCAGCCTTAACGAGTTAGGTTCTCAGTTTATACTCTTTTTTTTTCATCCCTCCCTCTCCCCTAACTGTGGGCAACCAGTGAGTCTTTTGCTGTCCCCATGCTCTTCCTTTTTCCAGAATGTCATAGAGTTGGAATCATACAGCGTGCAGCCTTTTCAGGTTGGCTTCCTTCACTTAGTAATATGCATTTCAGATTTCCACATTTTTTCGCGGCTTGAGAACTAATATCTTCGTAATTCTGAATAACATTCCATTTTCTGAATGTACCAAAGTTTATTTATATATGCATCTGCTAGTTTTATATTCATTTCACTGACAAGAAAGCTGAGGCACTTTGGGTTAACTACATACGAACCCCACATAGACAACGGGAGGCAGGTGTAGGGCTGGGGCTGAGGCCCCGCCATCAGTGGCCATGCTCATTACCAGAGAAACCCACTGTCCTCAGCTGACTGTGTCCGAAGCACCTGTATGCTGTCACTCACCAGCATTCATGCACTCACAGACCTCTTCCACATAAACCAGTCTTCTGAGCCTAGTTAGCTCTTATAAAAATAACTCATACAACATACTTGTTTGAAATCATATCTTCAAACATGTGAAAAGCCCATATGATTTCTTTCCTGTGGATTAGCTTTCTCTAAGAAGCTATTGAGAAAATATTTCACAAAAGATGCCACATATCAGGTTGCCACACATTGATGGCCAATCAGGGCCATGCATTTTCCCTTACACATAACCAAAGGCATGTGCTACCAACAGTGCAATGGTTTTGCAGGAAGATGGCCTGAGATGGGATTTTGGCATTTGTACTTGGACCCTGTCCTCCAAAAGGAAAGCAACTGCCCTGAACCTCAGGTTCAAGAAAGAAGGAGGGAAGGAGGGAAGGAAGGAAGGAAGGAAAGGAAGGAAGGAAAGGAAGGAAGGAAAGAAGGGAGGAAGGAAGGGAGGGAGGGAGAGAGAGAAGGAAGGGAGGGAGGAGGGAAGGAAGGAAGAGAGAGAAGGAACAAAGAAGGGGAGGGAGGAAGGAAGGGAGGGAGGGAGGGAGATGAAGAGAAAAGAAGGAGAGAAAGTAATATATCCCTCCCGAGCTTGTGACTGTGAAGTGAGCAGATGAGCTGAAGAAATCTAGCATAAACCTCACCAGAAGTTACTCAGCCTGACTACTTTCTCCTTCCAGCCAGAGGCCAGGCTGACTCTGGTTCTGTGGTTCCTGTGGCTCCTGTGGCTCCTTGGCTTGTTGGGTTTGTGGCTCCTGTGGCTCCCATGGCCCTCATAGCTGCTCTGGCCATATGGCACTGCTCCCAAGAGTGTCCTGTCCTAGGGCTCCTCCTCTTTCACTCTGAACCTATAATTGACCACTGAGCTCCAGAGGTTGTAAGACCAGGGATTACCCAAGAATCCTTAAACCATGCAGGTTTTATTTATGGTAATAGGTCCTCACGTCATAGAGATCAGAAATGTTAGGTGCCCAGAATATAAAGTGATTTATAAAAATACATTGTGTAAAATTTCATATTCTGCATACATAAAAGTAAAAATGACAAAATGTGTTTTTTATGTGCACACAAAGGTACCCCGTATTGAAAGTATCTAGCTTAAGTTTGAGCACTTGCAAAGAAAACATTGTCAAGGCAAAAAGTAGCTGCCTGGCACCTTCTCACTTCCTGGAGCAGGATTCGTGGAGAGGGACGTGCAGACAGCCTGGACGTCAGGGGCCCCGGTGGCTTGCTGGTGACACAGCAGAGAAATGCAGTGTTTCTCTTGTCCACATCATTGGACCTATTTGCTGAGGGCAGAACAGCGTTTCTGTAGTGAGCTGATGCCAGAGCCACCAGAAACGCAGAAGGCCCACGAGAGCCTAACCTTGTCATTCTTAGGAAATTAGGCTAACATTTTCTCTTCAGCAGAATGTCCAGAAATTTATTTTTCTTTCTGAAGATACTTAGGCGATCCTTTGACTCAGCTGTAGTAGTGAACATTTCATTAGAATGGAAAATGAGGATAAAAATCATCTCATTGAATTAGAGCAAGGGGCTTCTTTCAGAAAGTGATTGAGTTAAAGCAAAGGGCTTCTTTCAGAAAGTGGCACCGTGCGTGTGCCCCACCTTGCCGCTGCTGGTGAGAGCGCAGGATTTGCAGAGTGTAGTGAGCACCTGGGACTCAAGCTGGGGCTCCTGGAGTGTCTTCATCCATGTAACTGTGTGGACTGAATCGTGTGCCCCATATCCACCTGCTGACACCCTAATCCCAGTACCTAAGAATGTGGCTGTATTTGGAGACACGTTCTCTAAAGAGGTAGTTAAGGTACATTGAGGTCTTTAGAGTGGACCCTCGTCCAATATGACTGGTGGTGTTTTTATAAAAAGAGGAGATTAGGACGCAGACAGAGACACCAGACAAGGGCACACATGGAGAGACACCCCTGCAACATCTGGGCAAAGGCGGCCATCTGCAAGGCAAGCAGCGAGGCCTCAAAGAAACCAACCTTGATGACATCTTCATCTTGAACTTCCAGCCTCCAGAACTGTGAGAAAACAAATTTTTCTTGTTTAAGGCACCCGGTTTGTGGTACGTTGTTACGGCATCACTAGAAAACTAATCAGCAACACATTCATTTCAGTTTTCACTTTTGGTCTGAATGAAAAACAGGGAATGAAGCATTTACCCTAATTTAGCTCCACAATCTCCCTTTTTCTGAGAAAGCAAGGAGAAAATGTGTGAGCGCTATCTTCAAATCTTTATCTCCTACCAAGTGGTAGGTTTTGTGAGAATAGTAACAGATAGATTATAATTTTGAGTCAATTCCAAAGTTTAAAAAATACACTATGATTAATCCAAATTCTTCTAAAAATAAACATGACATACACATTCCATTAAATTAGGGAATAAAACCATTTTACAGTTGGGAGGACACCATCTGACTTGTTGAAGCAAAACACTATTCAATGAAATCAGGATTTTAAGGGTCTTGGTGAAATATTATCCAATATAAAACCAACCAGTATTCATAAATTGGAATGTAAATTTGCCTTGCTCAAACTTCCGTAATTGCTTCTAACAAAGGTAATTTTACAAGACTTTTAAGTATATGCCTGAATGATTATTCTAGCTTCCCAGACGAGATTGCAGTCAGAACTGGCTACATTTCAAAATCCATTCTTCCTGGTGGAGTGTTGGGAAGTTCCTGAATTGTAAAGTAACATGATCTCTGCCTCTAGCTGACACATCTGTGTCTGTGTGCCATTGTCAATCCTCTCAGGGAACTTCTTGCATCAAAAAGCCTAAAAACTTCCAAAAAGAAGCAGTGACTATTGTCCACATTTGTGTTCTATGCATTCATAAAAATGACCAGATGTTACAGTCACTAATTGTCTGAATATCTCTAATCAACAACAAAAAGCCTAAAAAAAATTAAAGGTAATTAACAATGACACTCTAAAAGCTTTCTTTAATGTGCATTCGTCTGCAAGTGTCAGAGACTTTTAAAAGGTTTTTTTCTATATTAATATTAAAGCAGTCTTTTTTGTGTGATGTTTTGTCTACTTGCTTTTGAATAAGTAAAAATAAAAACCTGTTGTAGCTGATAGCAATTATAGCAAAAAAATTTCTGCTGATCCACATTTCAGCCAAAGGATGCGACCTGAACTTTTGATTCTGATTCTTGCTCGGATGCTATTTCAGACTTCATGTTGTGTAATTAGAATAAAGGCCACTGAACAAATGAAATGAATGTTAAAACATGAGCAGGCAAAAATGTGTCTCTATTGTCTGATTTCTTAAGCTGAGATTCAGGGTACCTGAGTGTTGTTATATTTACCTCAGTACTTTTTGATATGTCTAAAATATTTCATGATAAAAATAAAATGAAAAAAAGTGTATTGCCAGCATTTATTTATGTCCCTCTTTTGTGGGTCTTCTGCCAGCTCTTGGCTCCACTCTTCTCTGTGGGGTGGGTGCTAAGGGTGGCATGGGCTGTGGGACCACAGGTCTCAGGCCCAGCTTGGGCATAATGCGCCCTGGCGTTTAGTTTGCTGATGCCATCATTTTAAAAAGATACATGGATTCTTGCATTCGTAGTAGGGGATCAAAATGGATTTTTGGTGATTGGGAATCTCATAGTGTTTCAGGAAGCTTTAAAGAAGGAAGACTTAAAAGAAGGATTCTTTTGATACTGGGGTGGGAAAAGCAGAAAAGCCCCTGTCAGGAGGCACCCATCACCAGTCACCAGTGAAGGCAGATTATTGTTTTGTGTTGAAAATAAAATAATGGCCGGGTACAGTGGCTCACGCCTGTAATCCCAACACTTTGGGAAGCCGAGACTGGCTGATCACTTGAAGTCCGGAGTTCAAGACCAGCCTGACCAACATGGAGAAACCCCGTCTCGACTAAAAATAGAAAAAAATTAGCTGGGCATGGTGGTGTGCACTTGTAATCCCACTTACTCAGGAGACTGAGGCAGGAGAATCGCTTGAACCCAGGAGGCGGAGATTGTGGTGAGCCAAGATCGTGCCATTGTACTCCAGCCTGGGTAACAAGAGCAAAACTCTGTCTCAGAAAAAAAAATAAATAAAAGAAAATTTTTTAAAAAATGAAAACAACATAGGAAACAAAGTACCTGCTTACTAAATAAGGAATGTGAGAAGCATTTGGGTAGAAGAGTTCTAAATTTAAAGCCCTGACCTCCCTATGCAAAAATATTGAAAATTTGTTATTTCACAAGTAATTCCCAAGACACTATTATATTCCAAAAACTGTGAGTATTACATTGGTATGATATACAGCCCTAATTCAGAAAGTTTACAAAAGTACCACTGATTTAACGGTAATGGTTTAGAAAAAAAGAAAGTACAATTTCATTTAAAACGCGTGTTATTTGTAAAGCACATACTAATTGCAGAAGTGTTAAAATGTGAAAAGTCATGCACCTTAGATTCGAGGAAATACAACGCTACAGAAATTGACCTAAATCTGCACATAGTGTATCCTAGAGAGGAGAGGATAGTGCAGACTCACAAGAGCTTATACAAAGTGCTTTAGGTCAGGTATGGTGGCTCATGCCTGCAATCCCAGCATTTTGGGTGGCCAAGGCAGGGTATGCACTTGAGCCCAGGAGTTGGAGACAAGCTGGGGCAACATGCTGAGACCCTCACCTCCATGAGAAATAAAAAAAAAATTAGGTAGGCATGGTGGCACAGGCCTATAGTCCCAGGTACTAGGGAGGCGGGGCCAGGAGGATCGCTTGAGCCCAGGAAGTCAAGGCTGCAGTGAGCCACGTTCTCACCACTGCACTCCAGCCTGGGCAGCAGAGTGAGAGCACTACTAGAACTGGCTAATGTTAGTACTCCTAGTTGCATGACTTTGTGAAAGTTATTAACGCCTTTATTTTATTTTATTTTTTAGAGAAAGAAAGAAGAAGAATAAAAGAGAAAAAAAGAGAAAGAGAAAGGGGGAGAGAGAACGAGAATCTTGCTCTATTGCTCAGGATTTCATTTAAATCTGTAGAATGGGAGAGAGATCCAAGATGGCCGATCACTAGCAGCTCAGGATTGCAGCTCCCAGTGAAAGCGCAGAGAGCCAGTGGACGCCACACTTACTGATAAATTTTTGCTGCCCACGGACCAGGACATTCCCAGCGGAGGAGCCCCACAGGTCGCCAGCGTGACCCTTTCGGCTGGCACGGCGGCTCTTGGTGCGGAGTAAACGGGACTGAGTCTCCTTTTGGATGATGTTTGGCGCTCTGGAAAGTCAGAGCAGTCCATCCAGCTGATTGAAAAAGGGACTGAGAAGCCAGACCGGAGACCCCCGGGAAGAAAAGCACCACGAATTTCAACGCTGCTCTTTTAGCTAGCATTGCGAGTCGCACAGTGAAAAGTACATAGATTCCGGAGCTGGGAATCAACAAGCTGGACGTCCACTCAGAGACCTAATTTGAAAGTTGGTGATTACAAACACGACAGATGGATAAAACCATAAAGATGCCAAGAAGCCACCGTAAAAAAACTGAGAACACTCAAAATCAGAAAGTTTCTCCTGCTACAGAGGACGCCAGTTCCTCATCAGTAACGGAGCAAGGCTTGATGGAAAACGAGTGTGAAGAATCATCAGAATTAGGCTTCAGAAGGTGGATAATAAGAAACTTCTGTGAGCTAAAAGAATATGTTCTAAACCAATGCAAAGAAACTAATAACTTTGAAAAAAGATTTGACGAAATGCTAACGAGAATGGACAATTTAGAGAAGAACATAA
>PVKP010007092.1:0-79034 GCA_004027715.1 Plecturocebus donacophilus
TCCCTAATCCCCCACTGTCCCTCCCTTAGTCCCCTCTCCAACAAACCTCAGTGTGTGATGCTCCCCTTCCTGTGTCCATGTGATCTCATTGTTCAACACCTGCCTATGAATGAGAACATGTGGTTCTTGATTCTCTGTTCCTGTGTCAGTTTGCTGAGAATGATGCTTTCCAGGTTCATCCATGTCCCTACAAAGGACATGAACTCATCGTTTTTTATGGCTGCATAGTATTCCATCGTGTATATGTGTCACGTTTTCCCTGTCCAATCTATCATCGCTGGGCATTTGGGTTGGTTCCAAGTCTTTGCTATTGTAAACAGTGCTGCAATGAACATACGTGTGCATGTGTCCTTATAATAGAATGATTTAAAATCCGTTGAATATATATCCAGTAATGGGATTGCTGGGTCAAATGGAATTTCTATTTCTAGGTCCTTGAGGAATCGCCACACTGTCTTCCACAATGGTTGAACTAATTTACACTCCCACCAATGTAAAAGTGTTCCTATTTCTCCACATCCTCTCCAGCATCTGTCTCCAGATTTTTTAATGATTGCCATTCTAACTGGCATGAGATGGTATCTCAATGTAGTTTTGATTTGCATTTCTCTAATGACAAGTGATGATGAGCATTTTTTCATATGTTTGTTGGCCTCATATGTCTTTTGAAAAGTTTCTGTTCATATCCTTTGCCCATTTTTGAACGGGTTTGTTTTTTTTCTTGTAAATCTGTTTTAGTTCTTTGTAGATTTTGGATATAAGTCCTTTGTCAGATGGGTAGATTGCAAAAATTTTTTCCCATTCTGTTGGTCGCTGGTTCATTCTAATGATTGTTTATTTTGCTGTGCAGAAGCTCTGGAGTGTAATTAGATACCATTTGTCTATTTTGGCTTTTATTGCCAAAGCTTTTGGTGTTTTAGTCATGAAGTCCTTGCTTATGCCTACATCCCGAATGGTTTTGCCTAAGTTTTCCTCTAAGGTTTTTATTTTGTTAGGTCTTATGTTTAAGTATTTAATCCATTTGGAGTTGATTTTAGTGTAAGGTGTCAGGAAGGGGTCCAGTTTCTGCTTTCTGCACATGGTTAGCCAGTTTTCCCAACACCATTTATTAAACAGGGAATCCTTTCCCCATGGCTTGTTTTTGTCATGTTTGTCAAAGATCAGATGATTGTAGATGTGTGGCATTGCCTACCAGGCCTCTGTTCTGTTTCATTGGTCTATATCTCGGTTTTGGTACCAGTACCATGCTGTTTTTATTATTGTAGCCTTGTAATATAGTTTGAAGTCAGGTAGTGTGATGCCTCCAGCTTTGTTCTTTTGGCTTAGAATTGTCTTGGCTATGCGGGCTCTCTTGTGGTTCCATATGAAGTTTAAGGTGGTTTTTTTCTAGTTCTGTGAAGAAGGTCATTGGTAGTTTGATGGGGATAGCATTGAATCTATAAATTACTTTGGGCAGTATGGCCATTTTCACAATATTGACTTTTCCTAACCATGAGCATGGAATGTTTTTCCATTTGTTTGTGTTCTCTCTTATTTCATTGAGCAGTGGTTTGTAGTTCTCCTTGAAGAGGAGAACTACATCAAAATCTTTTACTTTAGCTAGAATCTCTTCAGAAGAAGGATATTCTCTTACATAGCTGCAAAATTATGGTCATCCTTAATACATTTATCATTGGTAAAATATTATTTAATAAGCATTTCATATTTCAATTTTGCTACCTGTTCTCAAAACGTCCTTATAATAATTTCTTCTCTCCAGCTCAGCATCCAATCCAGCACTATAAATTGCATGTTATGCATTGTTTTACAATTCACTGATATTTCTTTCCTGATAGTCACACAATGGTAATTTTAAAAATTCTCTTATTCTTTCTATACTTATTATTTGACATTTTATGATAAGGAAGAACATTTTTATTTTCTCTAATTTACTGTCAGTAAAACTAACATATTTCACTTTATTTGATGAATTACAATCTATTATTGTTATTATTTTGATGTAAAATTGTCCCAGATTTGTTCAGTGAGATCCCCTTTGACATTATATGTCCCTATCTTTCTTTAGAGTCCTTCCTCACATTTTTGTATAACAGATGTTTTAAGGCTAATCTTGTACTTTTCCTGCCACAGGCTGGAACCAATCATTTTTCAAAGAAGTCTGACTTTTTCTAGTGAAAAATGGTATTTATAAGCTAAGATATGAGCCCTGGACTTTTTCATTGCTACCAAGGTATCATTTCCAAGCCTTTTCAGTAGACAATATTGGAAGAAAAAAAAAAGAAATTGCTTTTGAACTGTAAATATATGTTTATGTGTATGTGCATGTATAAAATATTTAAAATAATGTTCCTTTCCTTCCTCCAAGTCACTGTCTACATATGTGTATTTGTGTGTGTGTGTTTGTGTCTTTTTGGATTTGTATGTAATCATTAAGATTTTTGGAACACCATATAAATATATGTGTGTATATGAACATGTGTATGTATAAAATCATGAGTAATAGCAATTCTAATTCCAAATTTACAGTAAATGATTCTTTCTTATTTTCTACCATTACGTTTTTGTATTTTTGTTCTCTCATAGTAGGAACCCTATCTCCCTACAATATTAGCATACTCATTCGGTCAATCCTACGATACACACAACATAGTTTCAGAATCACTACATCCATACCTCTCTGGAAGCAAAAAACAAACTTAAAGTACTATGCTCAAAAGCTATTTTTTTTCCCTCTCTCCTTCAAAGTGGTTGTATTATTTGTTTATAATATAGTTAGAGTAGTTTTTTTCTGTTTGTATATAGTTTGGCATTGTCTTCCCATCCTTCTTGATTTAATTTTATATTTCAAATATTCAAAACATAAAAATAGTTCCAAAATTCAAAACCATGCAAAAACAAAGCTCTCGCTCAGAAAAGTGTTGCCCCTTCTGCTGTTGCTTTCATTTCATTCCCAACTACCTCATGCAAGAAATCAGTTTTGTTAGTTTGTGGTTTAACCTTTCTGCTTATCATTTGTTTGTCTGCAAAAATAGATACATGAGTATTTTAAAATCTTCCTTCTTCCTTACATAAAAGTTAGAGGCTGGACATGGTGGCTCATGCCTATAATTCCAAAACTTTGGGATTTGAGGCAAGAGGATCGCCTGATCCCAGGAGTTTGAGACCAGACTGGGCAACATAGAGAGACCCCATGTTTACATAACACTTAAAGAATTAGCTGGGCATGGTAGTGCATGCCTGAAGTTCCAACGACTTGGGAGGCTGAGGTGGGAGGATTGCTTGAGCCCATGAGGTCAAGGCTGCAGCAAGCTGAGATGGTGCCACTGAATTCTAGTCTGGGTGACAGAGCGAGATCCTGTTTCAAGAAATAAAATAATAATAATTAGAAGATTATACCTATTTCTTCTACTTTTTATTTATTTTTAAACAATATACATTAGAGGCTGGTCACGGTGGCTCATGCCTTTAATCCCAGCACTTTGGGCGGCCAAGGTGGGTGGATCATTAGGTCAGGAGTTCAAGATCAGCCTGACCAACATGGTGAAACCCTGTCTCTACTAAATTATAAAAATTAGCTGGGCGTGGTGGCATGTGCCTGTAATCCTAGCTACTCAAAAGGCTGAGGCAGGAGAATCACTTGAACCCAGGAGGTGGAGGTTGCAGTGAGCTGAGATCACACCATTTCACTCCAGCCTGGGCAACAGAGCAAGATTCCCTCTCAAAATAATATATATATATTATGTATATATATGCTAGATATATATACATATATATTATATACATATATATTATATATTATATGTACATATATACATATATATTATATATATAGATATATATATATAATATATATATCAAACGCTTGGGCTTAAGCAACTCTCCAACATCAGCCTCCCAAAGTGCTAGGATTACAAGTGTGAGCCACTGTACTTGGCCTATTCTCCCCCTTCTAAAAAAGTAACTGCATAGTACTTCATGACCTCATATGGTATATACATATATATCATATTTATAATATATAATATATATATGCTAGATATATATATATGCTAGATATATATACATATATATTATATATTATATATGTATACATACATATATATTATATATTATATATGTATACATACATATATATTATATATATATATGCTAGAAACCACTTCAAGTCAGTTCACACAGATTTTCCTCATGGAAATTTTCATCATAGCTTTTTCTCACTCCTCATTTTTATTTTTATTTATTTATTGAGGCAGAGTCCCGTTCTGTCACTCAGGCTGGAGTGTAGAGGCATGATCGCAGCTCACTGCAGTCTTGACCTTCCAGGCTCAAGTGATCCTTCCACCTCAGCCTCCCAAGTAGCTGGATCTATAGGCATACACCACTACATCCAGCTAATTTTTAAATTTTTCATAGAAACAAGGACTCGTTATGTTGACCAGGCTGGTCTCAAACTCTTGGGCTTAAGCAACCCTCCAACATCAGCCTCCCAAAGTGCTGGGATTACAAGTGTGAGCCACTGTACTTGGCCTATTCTCCCCCTTCTAAAAAATAACTGCATAGTACCTCATGACCTCTTATGGTATATGAACCACAATTCATTCAACCTATCTACTATATATGAGCATTTAAATGGTTTCCACTATTTAGCAATTACAAATAATGCTGTAGTAATTAAGTGCTAAATGTTGAGAGTTTAGTTTTCTTCAGATCACTGTTAAAATGTGATAAGCATGGAAACCACGACTGTTGAAGTTATTTTCAGTCATTTGTGTCACTGTGAATGCATGACAGGACAGCATTCTTTCATGGTAATGTAAGAAACATGGTAGCACATGAATTCATTGAGTGTGAAAGCAGTGTGTATGTGTGAGAGTGGCAAAAATCCACTGAAGGGGAATTTAGGCCTGGGAGGAAAAGTGGGTAAGGCAAATTTCTTCTACTGTCAAGTTGGATTGAAGCCTAGTTTGTGCTTGATGTTTTATTTATTTAATAGATACTTAGAGAGAACTTGTCCTTTGCTAGGTGCTTTTTAAGACCCCAGGAGAGGCCAGGTGCAGTGGCTCACACCTGTAATGCCAGCACTTTGAGAGGCCAAGGTGGGTGGATCATTTGAGGTCAGGAATTTGAGACTAGCCTGACTAACATGGTCAAACCCCGTCTCCACTAAAAATATAAAAAAATAGCCAGCCGTGGTGGTGCGTGCCTATAATCCCAACTACTTGGGAGGTTGAGGCAAGAGAATCGCTTGAACCCGGGAAGCGGAGGTTGCAGTGAGCCCAGATTGTGCTACTGCACTCCAGCCTGGGTGACAGAGTGAGACTTAGACTTAAAAATAAAAAAGACTCCAGGATACAGCAGCAAACAAGATAGACACAGGCTGCGTCCTTGTGGCGCTCGCTTTCTGCTGTGGACACAAACCATAAACAAGTACAACTGTGAGTAGATGTATAATTTCACATTGAGTAACCTATGTGAGAAATACAGTGACTTGGAAGAGAGAAGGGAACATCATTTTAGAAAAAGGGCTGTTAGAACATGTGGAAAAAGAAAGAAAACACAAGGGAAATAGTTTTTAAAGATAGGGTGCTGGAGAAGACCTTTTGCAGAGGTAAACTTTGAACGGAGACCTAAATACTGTGGGGGTAAAAAGCCAAAAAAAATAAAGAAAAGATTGTGGGAAAGATTATTCCAGGCAGAGAAAACAAGTGCAAAGGCAGGCACTGAGGTTGAACTGCCCTTAGTGGGTTCTAGAAACTTGAACTAAGTGAAAGAGAGAAGTGGTCTGTGAGGAGGAGGCTTCTAAAGTAACATGAGCCAATTTCCTCTTTATATTTTTTTAAGATCACCTTCCCTACCATGTGAGAAAAAACTGCAAGTGCAAAAGTGGAAGCAGGAACTACACACTGAAGCCTAGGTCAGAGAAGGCGGTGGCTTGAGCTAAGGTGGGCTCATTGTAGATAATAAGAAATAATCATATTTAAGCTAAATTTTTAAAATAGAAACTGTAGGGCTTTCTAATGAATTGTAGAGGGTAAGGGGGACAAATCAAAGACAGCTCTTAGATTTTATCTGTCTAGTCTGGAGAATGATACAACTGTGCTCTTTCACAAGCTCTCAGAGATATAGCCTACTTTAATATCTTTATGTTATCACAACGCGTGTTAGTTAAAGCCTTGTCAACTTATTGCATCCTCGCTATACATAAATATTTTCCTGAAAACAAGTGGCATTGTGGGAAGAAGGAAATATATAAAGTATGCGAAATAGAAGTTTATGAAATTCTTTCAAAAATAATCTATGACAAAAAAAAAGCCAGTCCTTAATGATTCAGTAATTAATTCATTCATTCTTTTTCAATTCAGTTTTTCAATCCAATAGCTATTGAATGCATGCCCATCCCAGCCACTGTCCTGGGTCTTGGGGATATACTGTAGAACAACACAGATATGGAGTCTATTGTCATGGAGCTTATAGCGGAATGTGGAGACCAACATTAACCTAATCACGCCCTCCTCATGGAACCTAGTACTTGATATACACTATGCTCTATCTTTATTAATTTGAGATTATTTATCACATGACAAAACAGTGGGGTGATCAAATTAATTTATACTAATGTCTGAGAGGCAGTCTTCTTTATTGGTGATATTTGCTTTAATTGAGAACCAATGAGTTTCTAATGTTATTTTGTAGAATTTCCTTCTCTGGTGCCCTTTGTAGAGAACAAAAGAACATAAATTTTCAACTAAACAATGTATTTTGTGACAACTGACCATTCCTTTTCAGAATATGACCGAAAACAAAAGAGTAAGTTAAAAAAATATTTCTAAAATTCTTAAAAAGGACTTAAATGACTAGTACTCATTTCTGGAAAAAGCTTAGGAAAATATTAGAATGTCTTTCCTTTCATGGTAAATATTTAGCATGTTTATAATAACTGACAATGGATGCAAGATCACCTTACCTATTTCAAGTATAAAGTGTTATGCTCATTGATGTAGATGTGTACTCCATTGTCGATATTTGGATTGGATGATTTGCAGGACAGATCATGGTTTAAAACGGTGTTTCTCAGTGTTGTTCCTGTACTAGCCACATCAGCATTAACTGAAAACTTGTTAGAAGTGCAAATTTCGAAGCTTTATCACAGAGCTAGTAAATTAGAAACTTGGGGAAGAACGATGTAGAGGGGTAGTAATCTGTGTCATAACAAACCCTCCAGGTAATTCCAATGCTTAATAAAGTCTGAGGCTATTGGACGAAATAAAGGACGTATTTTCCATGCAGTCATTCAGCACAGTTTCACTGATTACTTAATGTGCACTTGGCACTCTCCTAGGTACTAGGATGTAGCAGTAAACAAGGCAAGCTACATTCCTCCAATCAAAGCATATTGTGTCAGTTAGGTCCAATCAGAAAAACACAAACTGCTTTAAATATTTAGAACACAGGAAACTTAATATAGGAATTGATTACACAGGAAATGGAATTGCTGTGAAGACAATAGGAGACAGTGAGACAACTGAGATTAGCAACAGCAAGAAGTCACTATTGTCCCTGGGCTGCAGGGCAAACGCTAATGGTGCTTGCTATCAGAGCACAGGGGCTAAGGTCACCTGGCAGGTCTGTCTGTAGGTAACTGGAAGCACAAAGATGTGGCAAGTGCTGCTTCACACCTGAGACCACTTGCGCAGAGAGGGATGGGGAGATATATCCCAGCTTCTTTTCTCTTTCTTCCCACCAGTGCCTCCCATTGACCACGCCTAGCAGGAAACCTGCTGTTCCAGGGCCCCGAGATAGTCAGCCTACAGGTAATGATCCACTGTGATACAGAACAGAGCCGAGGAGGCCGGAGAAGCAAGAGGGCAAACAGCTTAGCATTAGCACGTGTGCGTTCTGGGGGATTCAGAGGATTACTTGTATGCTCTACCCAGACTCCTCCTTGCGCCTGTAATTTGCAGATAAAAGCTGAAAAATATTTGAAACTTGCACAATATATGAGAAGTCTGAGTAAATTAAAAACAAGGGTGTTGCAGGGAAAATAAAAGTTCTAATTTATTTTTTATTCTGTCATTGTAATACATTTGCATTCTCTCCTAAACGAATGAGATATTTAGCATGAAAAGATGTTTATGTGCAAATAGAATAGGTGGATTAATTATACCACATTTACTATCAATTCATTTTTTAATACTGACTACAGTGATTTAAGCTTTCAAAAAGCGAAGCGCTCACACAAATCATGTCTCCAGAGACTTTGTGCTTTGTGCTGATCAATAATTATTCTGTTAATTATGGAGATATAAGGAAAATTAGGCCATTTATAATTTTGCATGCACAAGAACAACTCTTCAAAGCTGAAATTACCTTTCTGTTTAGGTTGGCTTAATGCTCTGGAAGATGATTAGACCACATTCTCAATTAATCTTTTGGCAAGTACTATTTCCTTATTTTTCGACCAAATCTATTGTGATTTTGACAGAATGAAAACTAAAAATCACTGTCAACCTAAATATATTTTTTTCCTATTGGGTTTATATCTACCCTTAAAACACTTTTTGTGAAAGGATTTTTTATTCATTCAACAAATGTTTAGTGTATGCTTATTTAGTGTGAAATATTGTGGGAAATTAAAATAACTTTAAGAGTAAAGTTTGTGTACAGAGAAAAAAAAACAAGGCTAGGTTATAAACAACTGGCCAGTCCGAGAGATTTTGATTGTTAGATTTGTGACCTTACTTTAATTAGTTAACTTGTCTGAATTTGTTTTTTCCTCTGCAAAATGGGGCCCATCCCATCTGTCTCACAATGGGCTGTAAGAATTTAGGAGAATCATATACATTTGTATGGGTCTACTGCTGTGTTTGGAAGACAGTGAAGATAGTTGTAACGATAAACGCCAGCCCATTTCCTAAATACTCTACATACTTTTCTTCTTCCTAAATAATTTCATTTCTCTGCATTTGTTCTTTAATGCCACCTAGCTTTCTCTGCACCTTTCTTGTAGTATTCCTCTGTTTTTCACTATTAGAACAATTGATCAACATTGGCAGTTAATCCCAATGGAAAGAAAAGCTCTCTTTTTCATTCATGCCCTAGTTTGACATTGGCCTCATCAATTCATTCATTCACTTGAAGATATTTATTGAGGATCTTCTTTGTTCCACCTACTCTTCTGAATGATGGGCCTAAGTTCTACTTAAAGTAAACAAGATATTTTTCCTCATTCAGTTAAAAGGGACATTTCAAAATCTATTTACTTAGTGTAGAGCCAGGTTTTGCTCTAAGAACTGGACATACAGCAGGGGAAAAATAAGACTTTGCTCCTATGGAGTGGATGCACTCCAATTAGCAAAGACCGACAACTGAGGGATTAATGGCCAGTTATGAAATATGCTGGGTAGTACAGAGAACTTTGAAGACATATAAAGCAGGATAAGGGGACTGCAGGAATAGTGTCTCAAGCATGAATACTGAAGGAAATGAAGACCGGGAGTGCTGGCTCACACCTGTAATCCCAGCACTTTGGGAGGCTGAGGAGGGTGGATCACCTGAGGTCAGGTGTTTGAGACCAGCCTGGCCAAGATGGTGAAACTCTGACTCTACTAAAAATACACAACATCAGCTGGTCATGGTGGTACATGCATGTAATCCTAGCTACTTGGGAAGCTGAGGCAGGAGAATTGCTTAGACCTGGGAGGCAGAGGTTGAAGGGAGCCGGGATCACACCACTGCATTCCAGCCTGGGCAACAGAGCAAGACTCTGTCCTGGGTTGGGTGGGAGGCGGTGGCGGGCAGGGGGTGGGGGTGGAAAAAAAAAGAAGTGAGGGGATGAGCACTGTGAAAGTGATCGTCTTCAAGAAGAGGGGCCGCAGACAGTGTGGACATCAAATGTCAGGGCCAAGTGCTGGACAAGCCGAGAATGCTGGACGGTGGGGGTTGGTGAAAAAAGAATGAACAAGGGTTCAGGACTAGGAGAGGAGAAAGAGAGGTATCAGGGCCTGTTCCCATAAGCACTATTCTTCCTTCTGTGAGAGATGCAAAGGGAAGAGTAACATTTCTTATTTTTGATTGCCAAAGGATCATTCTGGCTACTTGGAGAAAGGTCTGTAGGAGTAAGGAGGTGGTAATCAGGGACAGAGTTGATGGCTTGAACTACCTTCAGAGTGCTAAAAATGATGAGAAGGGGAGCAGATTCGAGGTACATTTTCAAGATAGAGCCAATAAGACTTGCTGGTAATTGGATATGGGAACTGAGAGAAAGAGAGCAGGCAAGTATGACTTCAAGGATTTTGATTTGAGTAACTAGAAAGCAATCTCTGGTGGAATATAGACACCGGTGAGGGAGAAAGGCAGCAAACAAATGAGCCCTAATAAGTTGCAGTTACAAATTTGATGGAACTCGTGGGGGGTCAGGAGTGTTTTAGCCAAAGTGTTGTTTAAAATGGAATCTGAAAGATGAGTGAGAGTAAGCTGTGTGAAGTGTGGTGTGTCTTCAGGGCTAGGGGCAGCGGAGGGTATAAATTTTAAAATATTCAAAGACCCTGAGCCAGGGAAGAGCTTTAAATCATATAAGTTTATAGCATTCTGTAGACTCAACAGGAGAATCCAACCTACCCTCTTCATTTGTATCTCTTCTACTATTAATGCACTAGTATTGCCCAAGTCCACATATACCAAAATCCTTCGTTTATTTCTCATTCAGCAAAATTATAGTTATAATCCCTGGTTATAGAGCTCTCTCATTTAAAGAAATATTCCTTTTACTTTGGGAAATAAATAAAAAGTTCAAAGAACAATAAAACACTCCTATGCCCACCACCCAAAATTAATATCTATTAATCATACCAATATCCAGTCTTTTCAAAAATGGAAATAAGAATTTACATATAGAGCCAAGTTCTTTTAAAGCATTGCCTCCACCATTTCTTCCTTTTTGCTCTCAAGGTAAGCAACCACGAATTTGATGCTTTTTTTTTTTTTCTGGTTGACTTTATATGTTTTTACATACATGTATATAATAACTTCTGTATGTAGACAAATAAAATATTGTTGCTTTTGTCAGTTTTTTCAATAATTTACACAAATATATACTACATTTACTATTCAGTATCTTCTTTTCTATTTTATTCTTTTAGTTGATATGACTACTTCTTTATTTCCTGGTTTACTCTTTATTTATTGACTTCAGAATATGTATGTCTTCTGTTATTATCCTTGACACACATAGCATCCTTTCCATTCTCCTCATAAAAATTTATATTTAATAATTTTATTATGATAATTATGTAAATGCTATACACAACTGGCCACAGGGTATACCATAGTTATTTTTTTTCTCCTGTAAACCGTTTTCTTTTCCAAAGTTAATAATTGCCTTTTGTTCGTTTGCTTGTTTTTTAAAAATATTTTGTGTGCTTAACACCAGTGTAACTATAAACTCTATTCTGTTGACCAGTCTCATGGTTCAGGCACTTCAGATGTTCTATCCATTTCATTTTCTGTGGGAATCACTTTGGAGAACTTTGACTACTTCAATCCTGGCTGGTAGTTTCTGCATCTATTGTAAAAGTCATATTCTGGGACTTCTTTCATCACCAACCCAGGGATTCCTTTCATCTTCCTTCATCTCCCTCTTCCTGCTCTTCCTGCTGTATACCTGTCTCCCTGTGTCCTATGTTCTCTTCTTTTTTAACTAATTCCCCATTTGGGCGATGCTATTCTTCAGCTGCACTGTGAGAGAGAATGTGTAAGAAACACATTTTGATACTTTATATGCTTTATTTTAGCTGTACACTTGTTGCAGATATTTGTGTGCCTCTGCTCCTAAGCTGTATTGGAAATTCTTTGAGGACAGAGACTCTCTATTCGTGATCTTTGTGACTCCACAGGGCCAAGCACAGCTAAACTATTAAAAATAATAACAAATTGTTAAATTTTATAAAGTATACATGCTGTCAATCAAGATCCTGTATTTGGACACAGATTGTGAAACTTAAACTATTACAGAGATATTTCCAAATATCTGTACACATGGTATCATATTGACTGTGATGGTTAACACTGAGTGTCAGCTTGATTGGATTAAACGATGCAAAGTATTGTTCTTGAGTGCGTCTGTGAGGGTGTTGCCAAAGGAGATTAACATTTGAGTCAGTGGACTGGGAAAAGCAGATCCACCCTCAATCTGGGTAGGCACAATCTAATCAGCTGCTAGCATGGCCAGAATAAAAGCAGGCAGAAGAATGTGGAGAGATTAGACTGGTTTAGCCTCCCAGCCTGCATCTTTCTCCCATGCTGGATGCTTCCTACCCTCAACCATCAGACTCCCAAGTTCTTCAGCTTTAGGACTCGGACTGGCTTCCTTGCTCCTCAGCTTGCAGCTTACAGATAGGCTATAGTGAGACCTTGTGATAGTGTGAGTTAATACTCCTTAATAAACTCTTCTTTCTGTATATACACATTTATCCTATTAGTTCTATCTCTCTAGAGAACCCTGAGTAATACATTGACTGACAATATGGAAATTTGATTGAGATTTTTAGAATTCCATGGATGTTTGATGTTACATAGATATCTAGGCACATTTTTAGATTTTATTTAAAGGTTGATAAATTCCATTTAGGAACACTTCATATATATGAGTCAATACCATTTTTGGTCAAAGTTTTACTATATTTTATCATGGCTAAGATATATAACAACATTTGCAGGTAATAGTATTTTAGATATTGGTACTTAATATAAAATTTGTGAATCTATAACAATTTATATTTTATAGGAATGAAGAACAATTGAAATTCACAGGACAATAATGATGAAAAGATTTGTGCTCTTTATTTTAGTTATTTTAAAACAAAGCCAGTATAATTGTTTGTTGCATAGAAATGATTACAGATAGCATGAGATACTATTAGTTAAAAGGTAAAGCAGTAATATATGTATATATTATTTATTATACATAGACAAATTAGAATAGTAACCAAAATTTATTGGGCTATTGGTATTTGCTGGCACTGTTCTTAGTGCTTTACATATGTTAACTTATTTTTAAAACTTTATCCTCATAAAATTAATGAATTAAACATTATTGCTTTTTTCCTTTTTTATATATGAGGCATAGGAAGGTTAGGCAAAAAGTTGAAAGTTATGTAGTATGAGGCATAGGAAGGTTAGGTAAAAAGTTGAAAGTTATGTAGTATTTTGTGGTCTGGCCAGGAATTGAACCAAAGCAGTCTGACTCTACAAATTGGAATCCTAACTGCTAGGCAATCCTGTCCATATTACAATTCATTTTTATAGTTTTGAAATGAGAAACTGATGTAGATTCAAAAGATTAAGACTTAGGTTAAAATCCCAGCTACACCAATTACCAACTTTGTAAACCTGACTCCAACTCACATCTTATTTATTTCTATTCTAAAGAAATGGAAAAAAAATAAGATGAATTTCTAGCAAAACTTCACTGTGGCAGTAAATAATAGCTTTTTTAAATTACGACTTCAAAATTAATCTTAAGAGAATAAAAGATACTACCTTATACTCAAGCACTAGTATATTTTTGAAAACGATATTTTAAAATAACAATTGACAATCAAAATCAGTAAAGCAGCCATGCCCTTTAGAACTAGCACATATTTACTTTTGGGAGGATTCAAAAGATAGATATGTGATTCACAGACATCCAATTAACCATCTACCAGGACAGGAACATTTACAAAAATTAATTACATGTGATCATCACACAAAAGGAGGTGATTACATTACCTGAATGACAAAAGGAAAATAATTCAGTGAAGACAAAAAGCATGAGCACTGTAAACTGATAAAAACAAAGTTATCCATGGTTAGATTAGAAATAGTACAGTTGGCTGGTCGTGGTGGCTCACGCCTGCAATCCAGGCACTTTGGAGGCCAAGGCGGGCAGATCACTCGAGGTCAGGAGTTCAAGACCAGCTTGATCAACATGGTGAAACCCCGTCTTTATTAAAAAAAAAAAGAAATAGTACAGTTTAGTTTCTGTTTTCATGGTAACATTAAAATAATGCATTTTCCATTTCCTTAAGCATTAATGAATTTCTTCAAGAAGCACACAGTTATTATTAAACCTTCATTTTTCCCCTTACATTTTAAAAACATCCTCTACTAGAGAAACGTATGAAAGAAACAATCTAGCAACATCAAAGGTGTTAAATGCTAACGGGCAACTGGACCATATCTGAGTTACAGATTATATCTTCTTAGTTTCTACTCACCTTTCTAGAGTCAGTTTAAGTACAATTTTCTCTAGAAGTTTTGTTTGGCTTCCTAGGTTATTAGGTCCCTCAAAAAAACAAGCTCTGAGAAAACTCTGCTCTTCTCCTTTCAGAGAACTTAAAATCACATCTGTTTGCCTGTAAGGATTTGCCCTCTGGACCGTAAGAGGGCCATGTTGACTTGGTCAATGCTCTATCCGGCACTTGGCACAGTGCCTGGCATTTAGAATGCTCTAAGAAATTAGTTGTTTATTTGAGACATAATCCCAATTTGACATACACGTTTTCTTGTCTCTTTCTCTTTTCCTTTCTAATCTCCAGACCACTTCATAGAGTTTTCCTAAAATTCTTCAAAAGGGCAGAAGGGAGAAAATGAATCACGAAAAACTTTCATCTCTGGACACTGCCTACTGTGACACCCCACCACCCTTGAAATCATCTTACCTCCAAGCAAACTGCTTTTCACTCTATCAAATTTACCATGGGGTCAGCCATAATAAGAACGTTAGTGTAGCTGTCAGGGTTTTCTATTTCATCTTATAGTTTAGTATTCCAGAGTTTCTTCTTTAGTATTTTCTTTGCAAATAAGTACATTGTCATTCAATGGTCCATTGACTTTGTTATTTATCCATTGGAACCTACTGAGTATTAAAATCTGGTCACAAAGTTGAATAAAAAGATGAAACTTAGGATGCAAAATTACAATTAGATAGGAGGAATAAGTACAAGAGATTTATTGTACAGCTTTGTGATTTTAGTTACCCATGAAATACTGTATTCTTAAAAATGCTGAGAGAGTGGATGGTAAGTGTTCTCACCACAAAAAAATGATAACTATGTGAGATAACGAATATGTTAATTAGCTAGATTTAACCATGCCGCAATGTATATATACTTCAAAACCCCTTATTGTATACAACAAATACATATAAATTTATGTCATCTTAAACAAATAAATACACTTAAAAAGTGAAACGATGAAATTTTCAGCCTTGCTGCAAAGTCATAAAAAAACAGAAAATATTATCAAATAGGAATTCATTTCTTTGCTCCCTATTTACAAGAGAGAAATAAAAGAGTTGTCTGTTTGTTCTCTCCATTTTCCTCCCATTTTCTCTTGAGCTTGCTCTCATCAGGCTTTTGTCCGTATCCAACTAAAGAGTTCTTGCCAAGATCACTAACAACTTCTCACATAACCAAATCCAATGAGTAATTCTGAGTCTGCATTTTACCTGAACTTCTTAGCCTTTGGAACAATTAATTTCTGAAATGCTTTCTTGACCTGGTTTCTGGGCCACCACTAAAATATAAACTGATGACCTATTTTAGACCTCACTCTTGTACACTAGACCCATTTGTCCAAGTGCTTCCATAAGTTTTTCTCTTGGGTAGTATTTCCAAAATGGAACTCACGGTTTCCTCTTCAAGTCTGCTCCTCTGCCATGTCCCCCGCTTCAGTTGGGGGATTATAAGATGAATCCCTTGATTCATCTTATAACTTATGTCACAAACCTTAGACTCATCTTTTGCTCTTCTGATTTTTTCATATATCTTTATCTCAGCAAAATATGTTTTTAATCTAATCTTTTATCACCACCTCCTCTATACTCTTTGGTCCTCGCCAACATCCTCACTTTTAGACTGCAGCAATAGCTTCCTAACTGGTCTTCTGCTCCTTCTCCGTTCCCACTACCCACATACACCCACCTAGTTTATTCTCATAGCAACCAGAGTGATCTTTTAAATGTATTAATCACATTTAACTTACTGGTTCAAAAATTCTTTCCATGACTTCCTTAGAATAGATTTCAAGTCGTAATAGTGACATTAGAACCTCCTCCATAATCAAACATCCGTCTACCTGATTTCTACCATCTATGTTCACTTTGTTTCACCTGCTACCGCTCAAACACACCATGCTCACTCACGTCTCAAAGCCTGCCTCTGCATTTGTTGTTCTTTCTGCTGGAATGCTCTCCACTCAAATCGTCACAGGGCCTACTCTCTCATTTCATTTAGATCCCTGCTCAAACGTCACTTTCCTATTTAAAATAGCATCCACTTGTCACTCTGTATTCCCTTAGCAGCTTTAATTGTCTGCATGGTATTTATTACTACTTGACATTGTATTATGTTTTCTAATATGTTTGTTTGATTATTGTTTCTTTCCCTGATGAAACATAAGATCCATGACAGTAAGGATTTTGTTTTGTTCACTTATCCTCAGTGCCTAGAATAGGGTCTGGCAACAGAGTAGGTGCTAAACAGTCTGTATTAAATCGATGAAGAAATTTATAGAATGCTAGAAGTGGTGGTGATGGAATATAATTATATTTAAAGTACCGAAGAAAACATAAGTGCCTTCTTTCAGCAAAGCTATTTGAGTGTCTATTATGTACCTAACATTGCACTCAGTGCTTGAGATATAAAGACGCATAAAAAATAAATCTTGTCTTCAGAATTCTCGAAGATTCTTGAGGGATAAACATGGAAACTTTTATATTAATCACCAAAGAACCAGGGAAACAGTGTTCCCATTGGTATTTTTTACACTGACCTTTCAGTTTTGCTCCTTTCTTCATATTGAAATTATGTATTTTTTACACTGACCTTTCAGTTTTGCTCCTTTCTTCATGTTGAAATTATGTATCTTCATAATAAATGTATCAATGAAATATCAACCAGGATGAAACCAGGAATTTTATCTTGCCCTCAACTGAAGCAGTGCCAGGTGGAGCTGTAGATTCTGTGATTGCATTCAGAGTAGAAGCAAAGTTTCAAAAAGTGAAGCAGCTGGATTATCATCTGGGTTGTTTTAACAGTTCAGACAATCTTGAAATTTGGTTTATTGATAAAAATTTTCTTTAAAGTGACATTCATCCACATCTAGCTGGGTGTGGTGACTCATGCCTATAATCCCAACATTTTGGGAGGCCAAAGTGGGTGGATCTCTTGAGGTCAAGAATTTAAGATAAACCCGGTCAACATGGTAAAACCCCATCTTTGACAAAAAAATACAAAAATTAGTTGGGCGTGGTGGCACACTATGGGAGGCTGAAGTCGGAAAATTGCTTGAACCTGGGAGGCACAGGTTGCAGTAAGCCAAGATGGCACCACTGTACACCAGCCTGGGAGACAGAGTGAAATTTCACCTCAAAAAAAAAAAAAAAGACATGTATCTGCACATTGACTAATCAATTCACTTTCCTATTGTAGAGTTAGTAAATATCAAGGTCTTCATCTAAAATAGTGTTCAAATTCCACTGGATAAGCATTAAAGCCCAAACAAAAGGCTTTAATATAACATCTATGTGAGGCTAGTTTATATAATTGGCACACCTTCTAACACAATAAATAATACTTATACTAAGTAAGAACTATAAAGTGTGCTAGTTCAGGGAGAAGGAGTAGGAAGACAGGACCTGGAGGAGATTTCTCGAATAACTTAAGACAGTACTCCTATTTGACTCAGCAATCCCATTACTAGGTATATACCCAAAAGAATATAGTTTTACCCAAAAGACACATGCATTTATATGTTAATTGAAACACTATTCACAAGAGCAAAGATATGAAATCAACTTACATGTCTATCAATGGTGGACTGGATAAAGAAAATGTGGTACATATATGCTGTGGAATTCTATGTAGCCCTGAAAAAGAACAAAATCATGTCCTTTGTAGCAACATGAGTGCAGCTGGAAACCATATCCTTAGAAAATCAATGCATGAGGAGAAAACCAAATACCACATGTTCTCACTTATAAGTGGAGCTAAACATTGAGTACACATGGACACAAAGAAGGGAACAATAGACTGGGACTTGGGGGTGCAGGATGGGAGGAAGGTGAAAGCTGAAAAACTACCTATAGGATACTATGCTCATTACCTGGGTAACAAAATCATCTGTACACCAAACTCCAACTGCATGCAATTTATCCATGTAAAAGACCTGCTTATGAACCTAAAATAAAAGTTGAAAAAGAAAAAAAGGTCCTCCCAGAACAGAAGGGAATCAGGGCTTTTAGTTGACATCTGTGCAGAATTCTCTAGGTTCAGCACCCTAGATAAGGATTTTTGCAGTAGGCTGGCACAGGAAGCCGTAGTAAGTCAGAGCATTAAAATTCAGACTAATAGAATATAGCAACACAGCTGGGAAATGGAGGCTGTGTTTTTGAAACCAAGAGAATTAGTGTCTCATGTAGCAAATCTTTTATATACATCCTGTTCATAGCCAAGTTAATCTGTTTTCCAAGTGGCCAGTTTAATTCCTGAGAGTAGAAACTAGTGAGTCACATGAAGGATTAATGGTAAACCACGCTGGCTGGAGTGAGGGTCCGGTAACAGAAGTAAAGGCAAAAATTGACAGTTCTAATCTAGGCTATAGCTTAGTAGATTACAATGTATGTATTGTGTTTTTAAGCCACATCTATGCTTTCAGATTCCATCAGTACCTCAAACATCCCAGCCATTAACCCCAAGTCCAAAACGATATAGTAAGGAAAAACACTGCTGAAGACCCAGCATCTAGGAGGAGAAAGAGATTCACAATGCTTCTTCTTTTCTTATTTCTACTGACTTATTAATAAACTGTAGAAAAAACTAGGCTCATCTCTGCTTATCTACAACTCCTGAAGATTAGGAATGTGATTTTAAGCAAACTATTAATTTTAACACAATTATATTTCAGTAAAGCTTTCTTGATTTCCTATGGAGTTTATTACAGTGGGGGGGTTACTTGAATTAAAAATTGTTTTGTGGTAACATTTGTCACACTTTATAATAGACTAAATTATATGACAGCATGCAAACAGTGAGAAAGATCTGAAAAGTACTCCATGTTTAAATTCCTTTTGCGATATTTTCATCTTGGAATCCCCCATTCTTGCGCTGGAACACCTTGATAAGGAAGGACTCATTTTATGAAGAGGCAGTTCTTTTCATTTTTTGGACAACTCTGAATTTTATAAAGTTTTTTCCTAAACTAAGTTAAAATTTCATTGGAGCTTTTATCTATAGTTCTACTTCATTTGGTAGATGGTAGTAGAAGTACTAACATCACCTTAGGTACTTTCTGTGGCATTCTCTTCTCTTCCTCTGTTTCTTCATCCAATTTTATACCTTCTTTTATTTTTCCTGTTTTATATACAAGACTTTTGAGTTAGAAAGGAAAACAATAAAAATTTTAGGTTATTTAGAAGTGAATGTTAATGATAGTTACATTAAAAAAAAAAACTATAAATTATACTCTAAGGATTGTCCAGGGGAAAGAAAGTTTTAAATACATTTATTTTTTTAAAAAGCATAAGTTGAAAATAAATGAGTTAAGTATTTCACTCAAGAAGGTAAAATTGACTGGGCTTGGTGGCTCATGCTCATAATCCCAGCACTTTGGGAGGTCAAGGCAGGAGGATTGCCTGAGCCCAAGAATTCAAGACCAGCCTGGGCAACATGTTGAGACCTTGTCCCTATATTTTAATATATTTATGTAAAATTAAATTAAAATGAAAACATCAGCCCCTTTCCTTCTCTAAAAGGAAAGGAACACTCACAAATAGAGTACCTTGTCGTCTTCTTTAATTTACTTTAACAGAAATAATTAAAGTGAGCCTCTGTGCCCAGCTGAGAAGCTGGTTTCTAAGAAAGGAAGAATATGGAAGAGAGAAATGAATTGCAAACTTTAAATACTGGAAAGAAAGAGGCAAAACTGTTATTATTTTAAGTTAATTCTCCCTAAAAATATCTAAGGAATCAGAAAATTTAGGATATATTTATATAAAAATTTAAAAATTGAATATATATTTATGTAAGAATTTAAAAATTGAGCAAGCAGTGCTAATTAAAGTTGTAAGATAAATGTGTGTAACAATAATAGCCTAGCTGGATAGTATAGTAATAATAATAATTTTTTAAAATGACAACTAAAATCAGCCAAAGTTATAATTACTAAGGAATAACCTATATAAAAATATAGAGTAATGATTAAAAGGATGAATTATAGTATTAAATAATCATTGCAAATCCAGTCTTTAACCTTTACTAGCTATGAGTCCTTGGGCAACATATTTAATTTATTTGTACCATGTGGTTTTCTGCAAATGAGAATAAAAACAGTACTTACACCATAGGCTTGTAGGAAGATAAAAAGACAATAAATAAAAAGTGTTTAGAATGATGTTTAGCACATAGTAGCTGCTTGATTAAATATTTTTGTTATTGCTGTTTTAAAAAACTAAATAACTTTAGTTGAGACATGAAGGAAGAATTGAATAAATTATGGGAATTTTTCTCACCTTAATTGAAGCAGTCAATATTTTAGACATATAAACTGAGCAAAATCCTATGTAATCGCCAGAGCGTTTTAATAAACAGTTTCGAGAAATTTCAAAAGGCAACTGAGTAAGAATAAGTTGGAAAGGTTTGGAAGGAAGTACAACCACAGGGAGCTTTCCTCAGCACACAGCTTTAAAGCTAGTATTCTTCCTGTATTTGTATGCAAGCGAACGTACGACACAGAACAAGGGATTTGTAAAGAGAAGAAAAATGGAAAATCAGTATATTATAAAAATTGTATTAATATTAGATGAGGAAGTGTAAAATATTTGAAAATGATGCTGAGACATTTAGATATTTATTTAGAAAAAAGTGGATACACATACGAATAAGTTTGAGATGGAGCAAAGAGCCAAATATAAAGTAAAAACAACAAAACTCTCCAGAAGTCGAAAGGTCCAACTTTATAAGATAGAAAACCCTGTAGACATAAAATTATACTCAAGGGTGTAAATAAACACAACTTGGAATCTTCTATAAGAGGTAACAGAGCAACAGAACGTATTTTTCCAACATGGATAACAGGCAAAGGTTAGTATCCATAATATATAAAGAAATTTATGACTCCATAAGACAGAGATAACCAAACTTTGTTAACTGGGAATTTATAGAGACACACGTAATAAATATGCCTAAAGAACATATGAGATGTTGTTCAAAACTTACTGGTAATCGAGGAAGTACAAATTAAAGCAACAATTTTGTAGGTATATTTTTTTCATACATATATTCATGAGCTTTACAAAGTTTATGAAGTTTTAGGATAAGTGATAGTTTTATGTGCTATTTGGAAGGATATATACTGAAACAACTTTAATGTCAGGCAATATAGAACTATCTACTAAGTTTTAAATGCTTATATACTCTTCTTGGCTCAGTAATTCCATCTCTAAAATCCTTTTCTGCAAAAATATTTCCCTGTGTGTATAAACATAAATGCCTAAAGATAATCATTGAAATATTGATTACAGTAGTAAAAAGTTGGCCACAGTGTAAAGGAGAACAATAAATAAATAATGATTCTTTCATACTACAGAAAACAGTGGAATTTCTTTCATTATTTAAAAATAATGAAAGAAATCAGATAAAAACAAAAATTTTGTATAATCTCACTTGAATGTGGAATCTTTTAAAAAGGTCAAGTATATAGATAGAGAACAACACAGTGGTTACCAGGGTTCAGAGTAAAGGAGGAAATGTGGAGTAGGTTGAAGGATATAAAGTAGCAAATATGTAGGATGAGCAAGTTGTACATACAATGTACAATGTGGGAACTAATGATAGTGTATTGTCTTCAGGATTTTTGCTTAGTAGACTATAACTGCTCTTGGTGGGAGACGGGAATGGGGAGAGAATGGGCAACCATGTGAGATGATGGATATGTTAATTTGTTTCCCTGTAGTAACCATTTTGTTATATGTATGTGTATCTTACAACATATTTTATACCTTAAACATAAATAATAAAATGTGTTTTTAAAAACTAGTTAGATAGAGAGAGCTGATAGAGGGAGTTGTATCAACAAAAAGTCTTAGAATAGTAGGCCCACTATGTTCACATAAATGTTGAATATACATGCAAATGCAAATATATACAAAATAACTGGAAGGATAGTAGTTAATTTGAGAAATATTAGTGAACACCTATGTATGCTATCCTAGATGTTAGATTTATGGCTGTGACTAAATAGGCAGATGAACAGTATTAATTTTATTTACCTTTATGGTGTTGGATTGTGATAATGAAAAGGGACTTTCATTGCTACTCTATATGTGGTTGTACTGGTTGATTTTTTTTTTTTTTTTTTTTTTTTTTTTTTTTTTTTTTTTTTTTTTTTTTTTTTTTTTTTTTTTTTTTTTTTTTTTTTTTTTTTTTTTTTTTTTGGCCAATAGGCATTAACGTATTACTGTTTTTTGTTGCTGTTGTTGTTTTTGTTTTGTTTTGTTTTTGAGACAGAGTTTCTTTCTTTCGCCCAGGCTGGAGTGAAGTGGCATGATCTCGGCTCACTGCAACCTCAATTCTCCTGTCTCGGCCTCCAGAGAGGCTGGGATTACAGGCGCATGCCACCATGCCTGGCTAATTTTTGTATTTTTAGTAGAGATGGGGTTTCACCATGTTGGCTAGGCTGGTCCTGAACTCTTGACCGCAGGTGATCCACCTGCCTCGGCCTCCCAAAGTACTAGGATTACAGGAGTGAGCAACTGTGCCTGGCCCATATTTAATCAAACAGTTACTTTTATAAATTTAAAATAAAAGATGAAAAGGAAGAGAAAAGGTAAACTCATATGTAGCCCTTGTTCACTTGAAAGTTAGGATTCTATTGTCATGGAATTGAATTTAAATAAACTAATATCTATGTATTTAGATACTTTCACATTCATATTTGCTAATTCACCTAACAACAAGGGACTAAAAGCTTGTTTATGCACACTGAGATACATAGGATTAAAAATGTAGTTTGCTTTCACATATATTTTGAGGAGAAACATTTTCAGACATATCCAGACATTATATGAAAGTCTATATCAATGTTAATCATTTTTAAGGAAATTCTCCATTTCTGTAGCTAGGGCATAAATGACAGGCAAAAAATATTTTGTGGGGGATAGTTTAATTTCAGTAGGAAGAGAGAGCTTACACAAGTAATTTGAAAGAAATCATTTTAAGCAGATGCATATTCATTCAAAATAAGTAATTATACCTGTGTTTATACAACATTTATAATTCATCTAGTTCTTTCAGAATGATATGCTCTATCACAGTTATAGATTTGGTTTTACAGATTATACACTGCAAAATATGGTACAAGATAAAATAAGAACATTTCCCAGGCTTTTCTGTTTTCTTTTGTCATCACTATTAATCTGAATTGTTTAAGTAGGTATAAATAGCTACAAAGCAAAAGGAAAGCTCTTTTTAGTCCACACTGAGTCTGAAGTACTTGAGGAATGGTCAAACAGATATATGGAGAAGCCAGGCTGGGTGTGGTGGCCTGCCTATCACGTTGGGAGGCCGAGGCAGCAGATCACTTGAGGTTGAGGGCAGGAGTTTGAGACCAGCCTGCCAACATGGTGAAACCTTGTCTCTACTAAAAATACAAAAATTAGCTGGGCGTGGTGGCTCACGCCTATAACCCCAGCTACTAGAGAGGCTAGGTAGGAGAACTGCTTGAACCCGAAGGTGGAGGCTGCAGATTGCATCACTGCACTCCAGCCTGGGTGATAGAGCCAGACTATCTCAAAAAAGTAAAATAAAATAAAAATATGAAGAAGGCAATTTGTAGTAGGATCTAGAACTGAGAAAAGTGGCCAAGATGTGATATGGTAACCACCCCCATCTGCAGTTTTAATTTCTGAAATTTGTTACTCAGTGAAATGTAGTCCAAAATATTAAGTGGAAAATTTCAGAAATAGGCAATATATAAGTTTGAAGTTTCATGTCCTTCTGAGTAGCATGATGAAATCTCCTGCCAGCCTTCTCTGTACTCTCAGGATGTGAATCCTCCTTTTGTCCTATTAGCCATGGACTTCATCTGTTCCTGACATCTAGCCATTGATAGCATCAAGGCTCGATGATTCAGGATGAACCAAAGCAGATGATCCTCTTTCTGATGTATTGTCAGAAGGTCAACAGGAGCCTAACACTACTCATAGTTCCTACATCTCTGACCTCACTTCATCATCATGTTGGCATTTTATCATCTCATATCATTATATGAAGGGTGGTATAGCACAAAAAATTTTTTGAGAGAAAGAGAGAGAGGAGAGAGCCCATATTCACATAACTTTATTATAGTATGTTGTTATAATTGTTCTATTTTATTATTACTTATTAACTCTTACTGTGCCTAATTTTTAAATTAAACTTGCCGTAACATAGTTTAGGAAAAACATGGCATGTCTTTTGATACTATCTGTGGTTCTAGGCATTCACTGAAGGTCTTGGAACTATTCTCTGCAGGTAATGGGGGACTGTGCAATAATTTGAGAGTTTCCAGAACAAAAATGGTAGCTGTGGCTGCAGCCTGGACATGAATGCGATTTAGACAATGAAGGAAGCCTGTAATTAAAAGAAAAGTGGATGATGAAGACTTGGAAGACATCAAAGGTTAAGATGGCAGAAGGAAGAGTATTCAATATAAGAGATAGAATCAGGAAAGAAAGATACCACTGATAACAGGAAGGGAGCATTCAAGGTATTAACCTAAAATTAGCTTTGGAATAAGAAGCTGAATTATTGAAAAATTAACATCATCTTGCTTATATTCATCTTCATGTTTCTTTCCTTAGCCTTAGAGTCCAGAGTCATAACTCAGTTACAGACAGGTTCAAAATGCAAGTGTGTCAATCATGCAACTAAGTCTCAACACTTGGTTTATTGATTTTGCTTGAAAATATTTTATAATTTAGTGAATTACTTGTTCAATTTAATTGCAACTGAAAATTTAAGAGTCCTATCATCCTGCAATATTTTTTTAAAGAAATGTGACAACATGCACCAATTATGTCTTCTAGCCAAGTCTACTCACTGTATGCACCTGTCCTTTATTAATACAGATCTGTGGTTTGTTTTGTTGATGTCAAATTTGGTTTGGATATTCACTTCTTAAGGTGATTTTAAAAATCTTCAAATTTAAATATGTTGTTTACATTGATGAAACTAAGTCAATAATAGCACTACTATTTCTTCTACATTATGCTGGCTTTTATATGTGAGATTTAGAAATTGTTCAGAAAAGCTTCAGAGTAGTTTCATTAGTGGTTTTGGAATTATTCAGTTTGTAGCAATAAGATTTTTTTTTTCCAGAAGGGTGAAGTTATACTTTTTTATGAGCTGCCTTATATGGCTTCAACAATGAAAACGATCAAATAAATCGAGTGCCAAGTTTACTCTTAATTTCTTCATGCTACATAGATTCAGTTAGCCTAAAAAGGTTGTTTGGTTGAATTTACACAAGTTTAGCAATGTGTGCATTAAAGCTGCATTTCCCCAGAATAAGGAGCTGATTTCTTAGACCCTAAAAGACACCAGGAGTTAAATACCACTTATCCAGTCAAATAAGAGGTATTTTTGAAGCATTACCAAAAGAAAGAATAGACAAATATTATGGTCCAGTGATTCTGATAAAAACAAAAGATCCAAAACCTTCAACCTGGGAATCAAGTATAAGCAATGCTCAGCTTTTCCTGAACTCCCTGGAGAAGAAATCATGGAAATAATTATAATGCTGGAGAAAAGCTTAGCAAATAAGACTCTAGCTAGGTTCCCTTCACAGTCTCTTGCAATGAAAAAAAGAATTGAGAGAGCCTCACAAATGATGTAGGTGAGTGTTGGAAGTTTTGATTGCTTATCTGAACTCTCAAACCTTTGGCTCCATGCTCCAGGCAAACCCTGTCATCTTGTGCATGAAACAGAATGAGGTGACCTGAACCTAGCAGTCTATTTCTTCCCTAGATGCATGTGTACAATTTCTATTAATTTTAATGAGAATTATGTTTGCATACTGAGGCAGGATAAATCCCTTCGGGAGGAATCTTGCCCTTGGATGCATACTGTAATTCCCATTAAAGGGACAAAACCCCAGGGGAACCATACATGGGTGCCTGAGGGCAAGATCTGACTCTCTGCATAAAAAACACTGCACAAATCACCAGGTCATCCCAGATGTGTAGATGCCAAAAATATAGGAGGTTAGCGAGCATTCATTTTAGCCTGTATTCAGGTGATGTGCATTTCTCAGAGTTACACCTTTAACCTATGGTTGTTCCTGTAAGGAAGAAATAACTACCCAACAATAGAATTGACTTTCATTTAGGATATTGCTAAAGAACAATAACCAATGTAAGGTGAACAATATTTAAAAAAGAAATAATACAAGTAAAATAAAAGAGACAATGAAAATTGTGTTAATTAAGAAAGTGACCTACTTTACTACTCTTGTTTCCACAGGAGACATCAAAGATTATGGACAATTTAAGTCTATTCATCAGTGAATCCTGCGTGAAAACTTTTTAAGTGGCCCTAATACATTATGAGTAATCTCAGGGCAGAGATCTGCTTGAAGGAGATATGATTGATGGTCTATCATTCCTAATTCACTGTTTATACTGGTAGCCAGCCTACTGGGAAAATGCCTCATTCATCAGGGTATTAGTGAATTCAGCCAACGTATGGCACCTTCATTTTAACAAACTAAAGGAGAAAAGCTAAATGGGGGAAATTGACAACCATCTCTGATTCTATGATAATGCAATTAGGCTGCTCCTCTCCAGAGCTTTTGCTAATTCACAAAACAGCTTTAGTCGGCAGGTCATAAATATATGATCATTTTTCACACTTTGAAAAGTAATGATGCCTTGACATGAATCAATAAATCTTGGTGAAGTCCTTTATACTTTTATGCTCAGCATGCAAAGTCAGTTTTAAAACTCGTGTGTATTAAATCTGACTTGCTATCCAGCCTGTGTTTACATAATCTAATTTAACAAAGTCTCAAATAAACGTGTAAATGAAGTGTTTATAGTAAGCACAAGGAAAGTTTCCCTTTCATTGAGAAAGTGTGATATGGTGCATCAAACTATTTTAATTTGCACCCTGAAATACCCATATTTGCAAATGTGCCACATACAGAGAGCTGTTGCTCCTAAAATTTGGTAGTTTCTATATTGAGTTTGCATATTATGCTCAATAGCTGAATTAAAAAAATTCTACTGCATATGACACAGCATGTAATGCATTATTTATCTAAAATGGATCTGGTGCAAAACATCCAGAAAACATTAATAACTATCTCCCAGACCCCCCATTCAGAAGGGTTTGCTCATCTTTCTAAAACAATTGCATAAAAATACATGGTGAACATATATACATGTATTAAGTAGCAAAGATACATAGCAGCACAACATTTTTCTAACAATCATAGTTCCACAGCTCTACAGGGAATAGGAAGATGGACAGGCTAATGAATACAGCAGGTAGCAAGCGGTTGAGGTTTGCTTAAGAATGAATTATCAAACAGCTACAAATTGCCAATTTAAAGAGGTTATACTATACTGTACATAGCATTTTATTTTTTATTCCTGGAATGGTTGACAATTTTCCTGTATGAAAAGTGAAATGATACTAAATCATAAATGTACCTGCTGTGTTGTCATTCCCATTAACTCCCCCTTTGTTTTGTTTATTCACTGTTCATGGTTGCAAAACACAATGTGCTTTATAACAGGATGGACAAAGCCACATTTTCATCAAAGACCTAGCTGACAATATATTTTTAAATTAAAAATAAAACAATTGGTGTTTCGCTTGTGAGTCTTTCACAGTCATTTGGAACTGCAGATGAAAATAAATATTGCATAGAAAATTGTTTTGGAAGTGTCCATGCATCGTGCATAATCTCCATTATTTAATATTTGCTATGATGAGTAATTGATATGATAAACTATCTATAAGTAGATTGCATCTTCACAATACAACATCAACAGGGTGATGGAACATCAATACCACTGAATAAAATTTCCATTTTGTCTTGTACTCTGTAAATCTAGCCTTAAGCATATATATTTCCTAGAGGCACATGATCCTAAGCAAAAGTAGGCAATGGCTAACTTCTTAGTAACTTTAATTCTTTAAAATCAGGTTATTAAATCACAAACCACCTCCTAGGGATAATGGGAAAGCCATTTTGAGAATGCCCTTCGAATGTTCATAAAGGGATACCGATTGGTACTTGACAGTTAATATTAATTATAGAGGAATGTATAGTCTTTAGATCCATGCACAACAAATTGAACCCTCATGCATTTCTTGTTATAGAGGTTCCTGGTTTGATTTCCAGGTAAAATATACAGTTCTCTCCAAAATAACCACAATTACTTCAAAACAGGCTGTGAAAAGCCATGTGAAACAACCTCTAACATTATTTTACTGAATCCTCTTTGCCCTCTAATTCTGATCGTGAATCTGTTGGAGCCCTCGCATCTATTTTATGAAGGTTTTTGCAAGGAAAATATTTAGATTAATGATATAATTTAATGACAATTTAGTGACAGTAGGTCTAACCTCAGCTGAGTGACAACAGAATTGAAAAAGTAAACCAGTGGGAGAGACGAGACAGTGGCTGTTGGGGCAGCAGCAGGGAGGCTGCAGGGGTCACTCTGATTGGCATTGTCACTTTCCCCATTCATCAAGTGAGGACAGACTTCCCGAATCATTTCCCAGATGGGGCAGCTCGTCAGTTTAAACACCTGATATGAAGCCATCCGTCATCTGATAACATGATCGTTGGGCTGCAGCTGGCTGGGTGCTCTGCAGCCCGAGTGCACATGTGATGGACTCAAGCCAGGGAAGCAGGCTTAGTTGGGCTGCCCTCCCTTGATAGGATTTGCAGTCCTCCACTGGACCATGGAACAGGTGGAAGCTAAGAGAGAATGAAAAAATTTCCATGTGTTGCAGGGATTAGGGCCTTACACACTCACCATTCCACTTGAATACCAATCAATGCCAGACAACCAACCTTGGGTGAGACCAACTTCAGGCCTGGTCATAGAACAGAGAAAGAGAAGATATGCAGAGAAAGCTGGGAAACCTGGTTTCCTGCAGTAAGAACAACTTTCAATGTTCAAAACCTTACTACATTTTTTTTTTTTATAAATCAAAAGCCTGAGATGAGATTTTTCTCTGAAATTCAACTTTCTTTTTCTTTCTCTCAAAAAAATAAACAAAGCATCTTGAGCATTTTTAAAAGAGGGAGGAAAAAAAAGTAATCTCTAGGGAATCATCACAAATCCTGTTATTTTATGCTCACCATGGAGAAAAACTAATATAACAAAGAGAGTCAGACAAAGAGACAAATTATGTGCACTTAAACTGAAAGTGTTTATTGCCATGTGAAATATAATTATTCTGATTTAAAATGTTCGCTGCTCAGACAGTCTAGAGCTTATTGGAATAAGGGCTAACCTTTCACAGGAGAATGAGTCCTTTACAGAATTCTATGGTAGCATGATAAATTGGGCTGTGTAAAAGTGTGGCCTCATTTTTCACCCTAGTGGACCATTGTGTTAAACCATCCTTTTATTTGTAAAAATTAGAATCCCTCAATTGGAGAGTCCATAACTGAGATGTGGACTAGATATCTAGATAATTAGATAACAAGTTAACTAGTAAAGACCTAATCCTCTTATGTCCTTAGCGGAATAATATAGAGTTTATTCTGCTTAGCATATAACACTCCTTATTGTCATAATTCCTAGTGAGGGTCTATTCTAGCTTGTTTGCTGTTCTCTGCCAACATTGAGAAAGCTCTTTCTCTTTCTCCTTCTCTCCCTCTTTCTGTTTCTCTCTTTCTGTCTCTCATTCTGTCTTAAATGAATGATTTGGTGTCTTTACCCCAAACAACTTGTGTCTCCAAGAAACCTCTCTACAGACAGGACTCTGTAGCTGAGTATGGAGCCAATTCTGGTGCAGATTCTACATCTCATTTACATTTCTTCTTCACATTTTCTGTTCAGGCACTATGTTCATCTCCTGGAGGTACATACAATAGTACCTGTCTGCTCCTACTTAGATTAGAACTTTAAATAATCATTCATATATATACAAAAAACAGATAAGAACTTCCAGTCTCCTAAATTGGTGAGCCATTTGGTCTTCCTTCTCCTTTCTTCTCTCCAAAGTTAGAGTTAAATTTTATACCTGGATAATTGATCTATAATGTCACAGTGAGATGTTACTGCGAAGAAGTAAGGGAAAGGCCAATGGATAAGAAGTTAGGAAGCATACATCGTGTAGACAGTGTGGAGAGGAAGGTCGAGAGGTTAGAAGTCAGGCCCACACAGGTTCAGAGCTTAGTATTGCTGAGCCTCACTAGGTAACTTTAGGCAAGTTATTTAACTTCTCTGAACTAAAAGCTTTTTTATATATAAAATGTGATTATTTTATATTTTATTATTAAATATCTTTTTAAATTGTTTAGAACATTAAGCATGATACTGCATTTTAGTAGTTAATGTAGTAAGATCTGCGTTAATAGTAATTGTTATTATATTGCTCTATAAACAATGTGCAGATAACAGTGAGATAACTCATTCATAATAGGGAGGGAACATTTTTGCATTTTGGTTCAATAACACTCATTAAAGCTTACATTGTGCTTGTTGCATTGCCAGGAATTAGAGATAAAAAGACATTTATGGCACAGTTCTACATCAGGAGTATAGGCCAAGTTTGGTAAGGATGTTCAATAATTTTTTTTTTTTATTTTACAAAACTTAAACATGTATCAGAGTGAAATGCTTAACCACAAGTGTGTACATCTAACAATACTCCTCAATAAAATAGATTTGCATTTTCAAGCTTAAATTGTGTACTTACTCTTTTTGCATTTCTTTCTTTAATCTCATCCCTAGTTTGTCTTTATCCTAGAAAGATAATTTAATATAATACGTTAAGTAAGACATCACCTTTTTAGAAATGGTGTTTGTTTTAATTCATACAATTTAAAGAAAATCAAGCACATATTTATAACAATATGACTACAACAATCCACTTCTATTATATTTAAAGCTTCTGTCACTGCAGAATTTAAATCACAAACTTTTCCCATAATATTGGTGTAACTCACAAAATGGGTCTACCACTGCCTTGATTAATGTAAAATATTTTCACATTTTAGTGCATATGTTAGAGTAGATAAGTTTAGGGATTAAAATAGTGTATTCTCTTGCTCTGTAGTTCACAGTAATTCATTTTACAAATAGTTGAGAACATACAAATGCAGTTCATTGTACAAGGTACAAATAATGCACAGTTAAGTCGGGGATTCACAATTAGCTGCAGTGACAAGCATAAAGATAATTGCTATGTAATATGAAATAAGCAATAAAAAGATCTGTAATAAGTACAAATGAGGAAATAGAGGGAAAACTATTTTGTGAAGGGGGTATGGTCATTAGGTAAATCTTCATAGGGGAGAAAATATTTGAATAATGAATGACTGAAAAGAGACAAAATTCATTCTAGGTTAAGATAACAGCACAGGCAAAAGTTGGAGGGACATCCAACAATGCAAAGAACATTTCATTTATTCAGCCAACAAATATTTGAAAACAAACATTTATCAACTTTCATCTGAGATTGCCTTGTAAATTTACACTTTGAAGTACCCATCTGTTCCACATGTACAACAATGACAGATACATTTTTAAAGCAAAAATTTAGAAAAGATACAGCTGTGCTAAAACAGTAAAGTAAAACAAAGTAAACATCTCTGTGGAACAGACATAAAACAGAAGTGTTTGGTGGTTGGTGGAGGTGCAGATGTGGGACTAGGTCTGCCCATTCCTGGGCAGACAGCCCAGCAGTTCAGGCTCGTGAGAGAAATTTCTCCCTCGGAGGTGGTAGCTAAGAGCCAAGCTCATACCTGAAGCCAGGGCCTAGCTCTTTTTTGAAAGAGAGAGAGAGAGAAAAAAAATTTGGCATATATAAAGCACAGGAGACAGAAAGAGGCACACACAGCCTTGTGACCAGATAGGAACCAAACCCCAAAATGGTTTTGTGACAGTGTCTATGAAACTCTTGATGTCTGTGTTGTGCAAGATTTAATCTTCCATGTAAGACATCACTTATACTGATATGAAGGAGAGGTTAGGGTAGAAGTTCTATAAAACCAGATATGGAGGGGAAACAGAGAAAGAAATCCTGGGGACCATTTCCAAATGCATCAGGGAATAAATCTAATACAGAGAAAGCAGTCAACAAAATAGAAACTTTGCATATAAATTTGGCCCATAAAAGTTTATGTAGTATGATGGATATACTAATTACCCTGATATGATCACTGTATATCATATGTATCACTATATATCACTATGTATCTCATAAATATGTATAATTATTATGTGTCCACTAAGAACATTAAAAACTTATAAATAAGAAAAAATAATTTATGTAGTAGAACAATCTGATAAATATTTCAAAATAAATATATTTAGGATATTTATGGAGATGAATGAAGAAAGAACATCCATAATGAATAAGTAATTGAAAAAAATCTAGGATAAAGTGAAACAAAAGAGACCTGGATATGAAAAATAATTTAAAATTCTAGAAATGAATAATATAGTCAGTTAAATTAAAAACTTTATAGATGAGATATACTGTAGATTAGACATAGGCAAAAAGGAATTAATAAATTGAAAGAGAGTAATAAATAATTCACCCAGAAGGCAACAGAGTTAGAGATGAAATATATATGAGAGGGCATTTAAAGTATTTGGAGAATACACTGACAGACTCCTATAGACATCTAATAGCAGTTCCGTAAGGAAGAAAAATACATTGCCCCAAATGCAAAGGAAAAATGATTAGGCTGAGAACAAACCTCTTCACAGAAACAGAATATGTCAGAGATATATCAATACAGTCAGCTGAACAGAATAATTGCCATTAGGTAGAATTGTATACCTAATTAAATTATTATTTAACACTGAGGTCAAAATCAAGACATATCAGGCATACAAAGACTGAGAAAGACTGCAATAATTAGACACTAAAAGAACTGCTAAACAGGAAGGAATGGAACACATACAAACAATAGTGAGCAAAGAAATAAACTCAATAATATACTACTTGTATCATATAATAAATATTGTATGTATGTGTATGTTTCAAACAAAAGTAGAGATGGTCATTGGGTAGCTAGAGCAGGCCAAAAGCTTTGTAATTTGAGAAAAATAGAACTTTGAAGAATTTTGGACTATTAAGACAATTTTCCATACCTGCCAGGAGTATTGGATGTTCATGACTCAAAGCTGAGGTCCTGTCAGTAAACTGTCTCCTCATCTAAGGTTATGCCCCCTTCCTGGGTGCAGCCCATATCCAATAACTAATTGATGTGAGAAAATAAAGGCCTGCCTTTTTTGCCTCAAAACTGGGCAACTCTAAAGGATCATCTCAACTCCATAATGTCTCATGAGATCTGCCGAGGCCTCTTGCAACTACCTCTCGGTTCAACTTTTCACTCTGTCCCATCCTGTTTTCCTTATTCTTTATAGGATTTCCCAGAAACACTTAGTATGTAAACGTCTGTATCACAGTCTGTTGCCAGGGAGCCTGACCTAGGAAAGACAACTGGGAACTGGAAGTGGCCCCAGGAATCCATCTCTAAAATGGGACAGTAGAGCTGAGCCGCCCACCAGCCCGCTGGCAGGAAGAAGTCCATCACTGGTGGTAGATGAAATACTGATAACGGCAGTATTAAAAGTTTACCAGTGGTGACCTGGGATGGGTTACAAGTGGAGGACAAAACATCGGCAAGGAAATTATCTTAGGCCGAGGGAGATTTAGGGAAAGTAAGCATATAAACTCTAAATGGATGGCTTTTGCCATTAGTAAGAAGGAAGCACAATACTTGGTAGGTCTCTCAGTTCTCAAGGAAGCATATTTCACATTTCAGAATATCACTTTGGGCTTCAAGACAAGCAATCTTGTCTCTTGGGCCACACAACCTTGAATGTCCAATGCCTTATTAAAGGTATCTGTTGTGAGGAAAAGACTTTGGAATTTAAGGCAAGCCCCAATAGGAAAATCACAATGTAGACTCAGGATTTCAGAGTCTGAAGCCATTTTCTGCATCTACACTTCATTATAGAAACTGCCTTTGGACCCTTGTAGAGAGGAAGCATCTAATTATAGGAACTCAAATAGTCCTATGGCCAAAGGTGACTCTCGTGAGCTGCATTCTATTACAATCATCTTGTTATAATGTTGGGAAGTCTCAGTGCAACCCATTAATAACAAAGAAGTGGGATCAGGCAAGATTGGGACCAGAAACTTCAAGAAAGTGTCAAATCAGGGGGCTCAGAACCCTATGTTACCCACCACATACGGGAAGGAAGAAAAATGCCTGGTACGATTTATGAATGAGTTCACTCATTCTGTGGTTTTAGGTTGAAAACAGACTATACAGAAGTGGCCCTGAAAGAATGTTATGAGGAAAAATCTTTTCAATGGGAAGAGATTTGGGTGGTACATCTGGTCATCTATTTTACACAGAAAGTGAAGAGCAATGAAGAATTACATGAACTCACAGGTAGTGGTGAGCAACTTAATGAGTCAGGTAGCGGCCTAGGGAGAAAAAGATTGGAAGATTGAGGAGGTCTAGAGAGGAATGTGGCTGGACTCATGGAAGCCAGTACGAGATTTTTATATCACGATTGTATGGAACAGAGACCACCTATATAGTGGGTGGAAGAGAGGCATGAAACAGTCAAGTAGGCTGACTCGGGCATGTGAATTCAGCCGGCTGTTGTCATTGGCTACGCCAGTGTTAGAACAATGGGAGTAGCCACAGTGACCAGGACAGAGTCTGCACATAGGCTGTATAGAATGGGCTTCCCTAAAGACTGATTAGCTACTGCTGCTGCCAAATGTCCAACCTACCAGCAACAGAGATCAAGGCTGAGCCCCTGTGAGAGCACCGTCCCTTGAGGAGACGAATCTGCCATTTGATGGCAACTTGATTATATGGGACCTTTCCATTCATGGAGGGGGCAGTAATTCATTTTGGTCATATTTGATTTACATTTTGGATATGGATTTGCCTTTTTTGCCCCTAGAGCCTTAGCCAGTGCAGATTGTCTAATTCAGTGACACAGAGTATAACAAAAATTACTTCAGGCCCACGGAGCCACTTTATAGCAAGGGAAGTATGGGTGTGGCACAAGGCTGCAGGTCCAATCGGACTCCCCCCACATCTCCTGGGAGCTGCTGGCCTGGTAGAGCATGAGCAGCATTACTGAATAGTTTTTCATTGTATGGATATATAATGCAAATGATAATATATCAGGATTATTTCCAGTAATACTGGCTATTACAAATAATAAAGGTGCTATGAATTCTCATGTAGAAGTCTTAGTGTGGGGTAAATGTCCACAAGTATAATTCCTGGGCTGTATGGTACATGAACAATTAACTTTATAAGAAATTGCCAAACTATTTTCCAAATATCCTTTTGCATTTCTTAGAGCAATGTATGAATGTTCTAATTGCTTCGTGTCTTTACTGGAATTTGGTATTCTCAGTTACAAAAAACCTTAGTCATTCTAGTAGGTATACAGTACTATTTCATTTTGTTTTTAATTTGTACTTCAGTAATGAATAATAATGTTCAGTATCATTTTATGTGCATATTTGCCATCCACGTCTCTTCTTGGATGAAGTGTCTAAATCTTTTAATTATTTAATTCTTTTGCCTACTTAGTAAACTGTAAGAGTCCCTGATACATTTTTGATTCAAGTATTTGATCATATCTGTTTTCCCAGCATTTTATCCCAGTTTGTGACTTACCTTTTAATTTTCTTAACAGTGTATTTTGAAGACCAGAAGCTTTAAATTTTGATGAAGTACAATTTATCAGTTTTTCTTTTATGAAGTGCATTTTTGTATGAACTATGTAATTATTACCTAAACTAAGGTAACTTCATTTTTTTTTTGAGACAAAGTCATGCTTTGTCACCCAGCCTAGAGTGCACTGGTGCATGGTCATGGCTCATTGCAGCCTCAGCCTCCCAGACTCAAGCAATTGATCCTCCCACCCCAGCCTCCTGTATGGCTGATACTGCAGGCATGAACCACCGTACCTGGCTAATTTTTAAAAAATTTGTAGAGACAGAGTCTCCCTATGTTGCCCAGGCTGCTCTTAGACTCCCAGACTCAAGTGATAGTCCCACCCCAGCCTCCCAGTGTGCTGGGATTGCAGGTGGGGTATTTTTATTTTTAGATATTCTAACACTATTTGTTGAAGACAATATCTCTCTATTGGCTGGGCATGGTGGCTCACGCCTGTAATCCCTGCACTTTGAGAAACCGAAGTGGGTTAATTACCTGAGGTCAGAAGTTCAAGACCATCCTGGTCAACATGGTAAAACTCCGTCTCTACTGAAAATACAAAGTATTAGCTGGGCATGGAGGTGGGTGCCTGTAATTCTAGCTACTCAGAATGCTGAGGCAGGAGAATGGCTTGAACCCAGGAGGCAGAGGTTGCAGTGGGCTGAGATTAAACTATTGCACTCCAGTCTGGGCAACAAGAGCAAAAGTTTGTCTCAAAAAAAAAAAAAAAAAGCCGGGCGCGGTGGCTCACCCCTGTAATCCCAGCACTTTGTGAGAACGAGGCGGGTGGATCATGAGGTCAAGAGATCAAGACCATCCTGGCCAACATGGTGAAACCCTGTCTCTATTAAAAAATATAAAAATTAGCTGGGAGTGGTGGCAGGTACCTGTAGTCTCAGCTACTTGGGAGGCTGAGGCAGGAGCATTGCTTGAACCTGGGAGGTGGAGGTTGCAGCAAGCAGAGCTCACACCACTGCATTCCAGCCTGGCGCCTGGCGACAAGCTGACACTCTGTCTCAAAAAAAAAAAAAGAAAGAAAGAAAAAAGAAAAAGAAAACAATATCTCTCTATTGGATCAACTTGATGCATTTGTCAAAAATAGACCAATATATGTAGATGGCCTAAGACGACTTTAAAAATAATTAATAGATTTTGCTTTCTAGTACCGTTTTAGATTGACAGTATTGAGCAGATAGTACATAAAATTCCATACACCTACACCCTCCCTGCACACAGTTTTCCCTATTATTAACATCTTTATTAACATCTTGCTACATTAGTATATTCACAACAGTAGATGCACCAATTTTGTTACATGATTATTCACTATAGTCAATGGTTTATATTAAGTTTTATTTTTGTGTTCCACAGTTTTGGATCCACTGAACTATACTGCACAATTCAAAATGCACAATGACATGTACTCACCATTGCAGATGTTTCATACAGAAAGGTTTCACCATCCTAAAAATCTGTGCTCCAGATATTCAATCATACCTTTCTCCTTTAGGAGAAGACCACTGATTGCCTAGGATTCAAGAATTCTCATAGAATCTTTGGCAACCAGTGATTTGTTACTATATCTGTAGTTTTGTTTGTTTCAAAATTTCATATAGCTGGAATCATATGGTATGCAGCTTTCTCGGACAGGTTTCATTTACATATAAATATACATTTAAAGTTCACCCATGTCTTCATGTCTTGGTAACTCATTTATTTTTATTGTTGAAAAATATTCCATTGTAGGGATGTATCAGTTTATCTGTCCACCTATTGAAGAACATATGGAAAAATTTCAGTTTTTATTGATTATGAATAAAGCTGATATAAATAATCATGTACATGTTTTTGTATAGACATGTTTTTAATTCAATTGAGTAATTATCAGCTAGTACAACTGCTATATTGCAAAGTTTAGCTGTGTTTAGCTTTGGAAGAAGCAATCTTCCAAAGTGGCTGTGCCATTTTGCATTTTCAACAGCAATAAATGAGAGGTTTTTCTTGCTCCATATTCTTGTCAGCATTTGGTATTGTCAGGTCTTTGAATTTTAGCCATTCTCATTGATGTGCAGTGTTGTTTTAATTTGTAATTTCCTAATGACATATGGTGCTGGGCATCTTTTCATATATTTGTTCACCATCTGTATATCTTCTTTGATGAAATATCTGTTCAGATCTTTTACCCATTTTTAAAATTGGAGTGTTTGTTTTCTTATTGCTGGGTTTTAAAAATTCTTGTACATTTTGGATACAAATTCTTTATTGGAAATATGTTTTGCAAATATTTTCTCCCAATTTGTGGCTTGTCTTCTTATCTGAGAAAACTTTAAATTTTTATATCTAACTACAAAAAAATGACTAAGAAAAAATTAATAGATTTCAAATCAGTAGAGAAAATAAGACAGCATTAGAAAACAGTATTAATCCAGAGAAAGGAGAAAGTAATGAAAAAGACGTAAACACAAAATGATGACTGAAAAGTGAAAAATAGAAAATGTAAATATGTAGTCACATATATCAATGCCAATAAGAGTAAACACATCAGACTTTCCTATTAAAAGGCTTCTAGAATCAAACTGGATCAAAAATGTATTGCTTAGAACAAATAGAAGAGTTGAACAAAAAATTTAAAACTTTTAAAAGGTTAAGTTTACACTTAAAAATAATTATCCAAAGTAAATTCTTTTAGTAATATTAATATTAGACAAAATAAACTTAGGATTTATCCCTGGAATTTATCATCAGAAAAATTATAATAACACAACACATCATACTAATAATTTAAAGGAGAAACCATACCATTATATCAATGGATACATAAGCATATGTTAGTTGACAAAATTTAACATTTTGAGATAGTTGTATAATGCTGCTATGTAGCAGTTAAAATCAATATATTAAATGCTAAATACACCCCACTATGAATATATTTTTGAAATGTAATATTAAAAAATGATATCACTTATGTAAATAACCTGATATGCAGAATATCATCCTTTAATTGATATTTAACCTATTGCATCAAAAATGTGTAGAAAAATATCCACAGGGAGGAAAGAAACTAGATAGTGATTAGTTCTGGGGAGGAGCAAGTATGCAAAGGGTTTCAACTCTATCTCTAATACACCTAATTAAAATATAAGGTAATAACAACATTAAGAAGTACTTAATTGAATTTCTACTTTTTGGAAGACATTTGAGACACTGAGATATTGAGATGAGTGGGTCATGATTTCTGCCTTCAAAATGCTCTCATTTTAGGAGATGGGACACAACTGCATCTAATATAGACAATATAAGGCCCTTATTAATTCTCATCTGAATTGTTACAATAGCACCTCTACTAAATGCACCATTAAGTGGAGTTAATGGTGTTGGTTGTTATTATTACTATTACGAGAACTGGGTAACTTACAGGGATATTATGAATAATTGTACATGTAGCTTCAACTTACTGCTTCTATTAGGAGAAAAAAATATAAATCTTAAGTCTACTTCCTAGTAAAGGATAATATTTTGTACATTGCATTTTATGAGACTATTAATTCAAAATAACAGACTATAATATTCCCCCTCCTCCCCAGCTTTTAATCTAGGTAAATGGCCCTAGTACTCAGTACAATAAGTTGCAATAGTGAAATCAGCCTATAATTGGCCTGTTACTGTGAGAGAGAATTAAATTGAGAAACACAGTAGAAGGGAGACAGACAAGAGCTAGGAACAGAATCCAGGAAACAGACTGAGACAGTGTCAAACGCCATCTGGCCATGGGAAAGACTCTCAAGTCACAAAACTGGAAGTAAGAAAAAAATGTACATATATATATATTTCTTTTAAAAGGATATTTATATATGTAAATATACATAAATGTATAAATATATATGTTAAAAGTCTTTTCTTTATGTCACTTATAATGAAAATTTTCTCTTAATTTAGTGAAACATCTATTATTTCTCATGGTTAATTGCTCCAAATTAAATAAAAGGAATACATGAAGAAATCTTCCTATATGATTGAAATACTTTTTTTTTTTTTTAGACAGAGTTTTGCTCTTTGTTGCTCAGGCTGGAGTGCAGTGGTGCAATTTCAGTTCACTGCAAGCTTCAAGCGATTCTCCTGTCTCAGCCTCAAGAGTAGCTGGGATTACAGGTACCCACCACCACGCCCAGCTAATTTTTTGTATTTTTAGTAGAAATAGGGTTTCGCCAGGTTGACCAGGCTGGTCGAACTCCTGACCTCAAGTGATCTGCCTGCCTTGGCCTCCCAAAGTGCTGGGATTCGAGGCATGAGCCACCGCGCTCAGCTGAAATACTCTTAAAAGCCATTACAGCCCTTAAAATGATGCGCTCCGTTTACACTTCAAGTTTTGTAAATGAGTCAGAATCAAAACATTTCATAGTTCTCAATATATTCAGTAAAATTGTTTCTCTCAAACAACATATACCTATGGGAAATACTGAAATTTATTTTATGTCCAACCTACTGAAAATGAAATATAAGGATGCAGAGAAAACCCAGGAAGTAGTACGAATACAAGGAGAGTAGAAGAACCATTTACGATAGATTTCAGAACAGTTTTCTTGTGTTGCTTCATAATTTAACATACATGAACAAAAAATTAGATATAATTTTCTTTTTCAAGATAACTAAGAATGAAAGTGAACTTAAAAAGTATGTTTTAGTCCATTACCTCTGGAGTTTTCAAAATAGGCGTATGTAGAAAAAATCTGAAGCCAAATCTCTATTACTTTTAGTAGTCCTAAGTTATGCTTTTTCACCAGAGAAGATGATATTTCTATGTTTTTAACCATAGAAGACATTTTAGAAAAATTGTGTATGTGTGTAATGTATATTAAAATTTGTGTTACATAATGTATATTAAAAATTGTGTGTGTGTGTGTGTAACGTATAATAGCAAAAGCTAGTGATCCATAGTTTCTCCTTTAAATAAGCATCAGATATTTGAAGAAGCCTAGTTAAAATTCTTGTGTATTTTTCTTTTTAAGATAGAGTGACATAGGTACATAGGACAGCATAAAAACAATTTTAATTGCCTTAAAACAAAAATTGACAAAAAAATTTTTAATTGCCTTTTAAGAAAGAACATTTTCTATGTTTTTGGAATGCCTTAAACATCTACATGTGGATTTTTATGGGAGGTTACAGAATTTAGGTTTGTTTGGCTTGCATATTAGAAAGGTGAAGGGTTATTATGAGAAGAATATTCATCTACGCAGAAGGCAAAGCAAGAGGAAATGAGCTTAAATTGTTTTAGAAGAGGCTGAGTCAACACTGCCAACTTCAAGATTATTTTGACTGAGTTGATCAGTTAACCGGGTTTCAATTAAGTGATGAATTAGATCGATTCAGCAAACAATCTACTAACCAGTTATTTTGGCAAAGAATGCAAATGCAAAGCCTTTGATTAGGAGGAAGTACTCCTTTATTTAAACATTAGGGCATGAGTTCAAATAAAATTGTAGACTCTAACCCTAAAGGTCTTTCAAATTTGAGTAGAGAGCTAGAGATTGAATAGTTTAATCTGTCAATGGATATTTATTTAACACCAGCTTTGCTCCTAACATTGAACATCTTATACAGTCCCTCCTATTCAAAACAAGGAATTGTATAAAAGAATCAATTGAAATAATTTATATCCTGTTATGAACTGAATTATGTACCCTACTAAAAGATATATTGAAATCCTAATCCATAGGATCTTTTATTTTTGTTTTGTTTGTTTGTTTTAAAGACGGAGTCTTGCTTTGTCACCCAGGCTGGAGTGCCGTGGTGCCATCTCGGCTTACTGCAACTCCCACCTCCTGGGTTCAAGCAATTTTCCTGCCTTAGCCTCCTGAGTAGCTGGGATTACTGGCGCCCACCAGCACACGGCTAATTTTTGCATTTTTAGTGGAGAAGGGGTTTCACCATGTTGGCCAGGTTGGTCTCAAACTCCTGACTTCATGATCTGCCCGCCTTGCCCTCCCAAAGTGCTGGAATTATAGGCGTGAGCCACTGTGCCCGGCCATCCATGGTATCTTTTAATGTGACCTTATTTGGAAATAGAGTCTTCACAAATTTATTAAGGTTAAGATGAGGTCATTAAGGTAGGCACTAATCTGATATGACTGGGCTCATAAAAAAGGAGAGAGCAAGAGAGAGAGAGAAAGAGAGTGAGAGAGAGGGAGAAGATGTTCATGTGAAGACCGAGAGGGAGAATGCCATGTGATGTAAGAGATTTTTAGAGTGATGCATCTACGTTAGATGCCACAGAACATTAAGGATTGCTAACAACTACTGGAAGCTAGGAGAGAGGCATGAACAGATTTTCCTTCAGAAGTTTCAGAAGAAACCAACCCTGCTGAAACCTGACTTTGAACTTCTAGCCTCCAGAACTGTGAGACAATACGTTTCTGTTTTAAGCCACCTGGTTTGTAATACTTTGTTACAGCAACTCTAGGAAACTAATATACAGTCTAAAAGTAATTTTTTACATTAAAATACAGTATGATCTTTTATAAGTCATTAGTGCTTTTTAAAAATTGAGTTCTTAAAAAAACAGCTTTATTGAGGTATAATTCACGTGCCATACAATTAAATCTACCTATATAATGTGTGTATGTCAGTACATTTTAGAATAGTCACAGAATTATGCAACTATCACTACAATCTAATCTTGGAACATTTTCAACATCCCAGTTATTCTTCCTTCCCCTCTCCTCCAGCCCCTGGCAACCATTAACCTACTTTCTGTCTCTGGATTTACCAATTTTGAAAGCTTTATGTAAATGAAATCATATATTAATAATACGTGGTCTTTTCTGACTGGCTTCTATCAATGAGCATAATGTTTTCAAGGTTTATCTATGTGGTAGCATGTATTAGTACTTCATGTTTTGTTGCCAAATAATATACCATTGTATGGATATACCATATTTCATTTATTCACTAATCAATTAATGGATATTTAGGTTGTTTCTACTTTATGGTTATTGTGAATGCTGCTGTTCTGAACATTTGCACGAGTTTTTGTATGAACATATGTTTTCATTTTTTCGGGTAAACCCATTCATTTTCCTGTTATAACCTAAAAGTGAAACTGTTGTGTGATAACTCTGTTTAACATTTTGAGTAAGCACCAAATTGTTTTCCAAAGTGGCCACATCATTTTACATCCCCACCAGCAAAGTATGAAGGCTCCAATGTCTCCACATCTTCACCAATATTTGTTACTGTTTGTTTTTAAACTATAACTATTTTAGTGGGTGTGTTTTTTACTTACATTTCCCTGATTGCTAGCATTATGGCCATTTGTATATCTTTGAGAAATGTCTGTCCAAGTCTTTTGCCAATATTGAAATTAGTTTGTCTTTTAATTGTTGAGTTATAAGAGTTTTTGTTTTTTTCTTTTTTCTAGAGATCAGGTCTTGCTATGTTGCCCAGGCTGGTCTTGAACTCCTAGATTCAAACAACCCTCTTGACTCAGCCTCCCAAAGTGCTGGGATTACAGATGTGAGCCACCACACCTGGCCAAGACATTTTATACATTCTGGATAGGAGTCCAGTGTCAGATATAAGATTTGAAAATACTGTGTTTTCTCTCATTCTGTAGGATATCTTTTTACTTTTTCTATGACATTCTTTAACACAAAGTTTTTATATTTGATGGGTCCAATTTATATATTTTTTTCTTTCGTTACTCATGCTTTTGGTGTTGTGACAGAAACTATTCCCTAATCCAAGGTTACAGTCCACATGCTTGTTTTCTTCTAGGAGTTACATAGTTTATTACATTTAGTTCTATAATCCATTTTGAATTTATTTCTATATACAGTTGAAGGAGGTGCTCCAGTTTCCTTCTTTTGCATGTGGATACCCAGTTGTCTCTGACCATTTGAAAGAGACTATTCTTCCCCCTCTTTGAAGTGTTCTGACACCCTTGTCAAAAATCAATTGACCTTAAATGTGAGGGTTTATTGATGGATTCTCAATTCCATTCCACTGATCCATCTGTCTATCCCCATGGCAGTACCACACATTCCTGTGGGGAGCTGTACAGGGTGCACATGGCCTTAGCTTGGAAGTGTAAGGAGATCCTGAAGGTTCCCACCCACATCTGGCCCTGTGAACAAGTTGCACTCCTTGTAGCAGCCACTCCATAACTGACACACTCTGTTTTACCGGTAAGCAAAGTGAGACTTAGATTAATAAAATGCTAGCCAAGTCATGCACAAATCTTAGATTTGAATCCAGGTTTGAGTTTGGAGCCTATATTTTGAGTTGCTATGCTATATTACCTCTATTTCTTTAAGTACATAGGCTTAAAGAAATAGTGACTTGTCAACAAATATTTATTGATTAAATGGATGGTTCTTTTTGAATAGCACCACCATCTTTCCAATTGTCCAATCCAGTAACCCAGAGTCATCTTCAATTTCCCGCCTTGCTAATTTCCTCTACTTTTAATTAGTGACCTTGTCCTGTCCATCTTAACTCTTTAGCATTCTTATAATTTGTCTCCTTATCTCCAGTGCTGCAGTCTTTGTTGGAACGTCTTTTACCTAAACCCCTTCAATGGCTTTCTAACTGGTCTCTATGCCTCTAACCTTCCCCACATCCCATTCTCCTCATCAGTTTTTTAGAGAATAAAATTACAAAATTATACCTTAGCATAGAATTCTCAATTTTTTTCCTACTCCTCCATTTGGAATTATGTAGTACCATAAATAAAGCCGAGTTTTTGTGCATACTAATACATTCATTAGGAATGTTATTCTTTCTTTGTCCACCTATTGAACAGCTGCTCATCTTCTAATCCTTGCTTCACACTTTATATCATCTAGGAATTATTTGTAAATTATTGCATATACTTATGCTCACATTAAACACTTAATTTTCCATAAATAATTTATTTCATATTGTGGTTTTAGTCATTATGAAGGAATCTTTTTCTATTTTCATTATGAATGAGTGTTCCCATGTACATTTACAGGTTAAAAAAATTTTTCTCGTGCATTTAAAGATTTTAACAAACAGCTTGGTTAGCTAGTTAAGCAGCATCCTCAGACTAGTTGATAACTGGTTAACATCATAGCAAACTGTTGTGTCAAATCTAACAGTGAGATATCTTGTGAGACATTTGTACAAAGTAATAGTTGAAGCCCTAAAGTATTTATGATAATTATTTCTAAATTGGAGTGAATTCGTGATAATGTTTTTATTTAAAAATCCCTAGAACCCTTTTCAACAGTCCCCAGCCTCACCCCACACACCCCTAAGCTCCCATTCTTGCCTTCAGTTATGCTTTCTTAAGTGAGAAAGAAAAAGAAGTAGTGGCTATTCAGTAGAAAATTATGACCATGAAAATGTGGTCCTCATGAATATGACTTGTGGTAGAAAAAATAAGTGAGCAATGCCACCTACAAAGTGTGTCACTCAGTTCACATTATTGTGTAGTACATTGAAGATCCTGTAAAAATGTCCTCACAGGCACATGAGAAAGAGGAATCTCCTGTGAGTTCTCCTTCTGACATTTTTCTGTTTGACTAGGTTTATGTCTGGTTTGGGGAAACCCTTGCCCGAAGTCAGTGCAGCAGCTGTGAGACTAATATACAATGCCAATTCCATGAAGTCAGACTCTGACCCAGCTCACCCTGATTAGATTTCCTTTGAGGGCTGTGTGCTTGAGCCATGCAAAAGTAGAGTGGTCCCCACACAAAACCTCTCTCCTTAATCCTTAATTACTTCCTTTACATGGACATGCTTCAAAGGACCTGGATTGGTTGCAAAACAGGAAGTTGCCCAAGGGTCTCTGCCTTTACAATTGTAACAGATATACTTTTTTTTTGTAGGCATCCTGAATTTTCAATACATTTTCTCCTATGCAAGGTCCAGCTTCATGAGTATTCTCAGAGCTTTTCTAAATGCTGAGGTTTCTGAAACACCCCTCCACCTCGCTAGGAAAATAACCCCACCTCTCTTTTTTCATACACACTTTTGAAGGTGTCTTGACTGTTCTTTCTCTAAACACCATTACTATTTCATACACAGAACTGTGGGTGATAGGGTACCACTGGCTTATTACAGCATTCAAGGCAGGAGGACTGGCAAGAAGTGTGAGCATAGAGAAGTGAGATTCCCAAGTTGCTTTTACTGTTCCCTGTTGATTTTTTTGCTTTATTTTTCCCTGTTGATTTTGTTTGATTTGAACACTTTGTGAGACGACACAGAAGATATTTTATTTCTGAGAACATTATGGGGAAACTCCTTAGGTCCTCCCAAACCAGCATGAGCAGAGTACATGATATTAAACTGATTAAATTATTAAGTAATCTTTATTAGTAATTTATAGGGTTAAAACAATAAGGAAAAAGATTGATTTTCAACATCATCAAAGAAAAGGTCAACTGATTTGTTTCATTTTTATCCTCCAAAAGCACTAAAAATGAAAGTGATGGTGATTTCCATTCTGACATGGGTCATAATAAAGGTTAAAATATTAAAATACCTTTCTTCTAGGGGGGTTCCTTATCCCTTAGCCCCCTGCCTCAGAGCAGAGGGCCCTCAACTTTTTACTGGAGGACAATCAGCTGGTGAACTTACTCCTGCAAAGGGACTTAGGGATGTGTGGGGTGAGGCTGGAGACTGTTGAAAAGGAGTCTGGGGATATTTTTTTTAAATAAAAACAAAGTTTTCATTTAAAAAATATTACACGTACATGATTGTAAATACAAAACAAAATATAGATATAAATACAAAATATAATATATTTTATTAAAAAATAAAACAAAATATAGATATAAATAAAAAAAATAGAGAGTGAAAAGATAGAATATTATGAAGTCTCTCATGATTTCTTTAGCAGTGTGTATGAGTTTCCTAAGACTGATAGAGAAATTACAACAAACTTGAGTGGCTTAAGACAACAGAAATGTATTCCTTCACAGAGGGCCATAAGTCTGAAAACAGGCTGTTAGCAGGAACCTGCTCTTCCTCGTAGCTTTTGGTGGTTGCTGGTCATCTTTGGCATTTCTTAGTTTGCAGCCGCATAACTTCAGCCTCTGCCACCATTGTCATGTGCCTTTCTCCCTGTGTGTGCTTGTCTTCATATCAAGCTCTTGTAAGGAAACCAGTTATATTGCATTAAGGGCCCATCCTGCTTTAGCATGACCGAATTTTAATACATATCTTAATTATATCTGTAAAGACCCCATTTCCAAATGTCACATTCATAGATACCAGGGGTTAGGACTTCAATGTATCTTTTGGGGCATACAATTCAGCTCACAACACATCATTTGGTATCACAAAAGGACACCTCCATTGGTATGAGTTTCTGATGGTCTTTTGGACTTAGGTTCATGAGGTATGATCAAAAGAAAGTGCCAGATATTAAGACAAATGCTAACAATTATAAATTGATATTATTGTTATTCCCATTGAAGTAGCTATGCAGGAAACCAAATTATTGTTCTATTAATGCTTCCTTTGCTCAATGTTTCGGGAAATTTCTCTTTGTAAAACGACTTAAGAGAAATGTGAGAGTGGGCTTGGTGGCTCTTGCCTGTTATCCAGATACTTAGGAGGCTGAAGTGGCAGGAGGATTGGTTGAGGCCAAGAGTTTGAGACCAGCCTGGGCAAAATTGTGAGATCTTGTATCTAAAAACAAAAACAGAAAAGAAAGAAGAGAAAGACAGAGATAATTATTTGAACATCTTCAAATTGTGGCACATGTGCACTGTTTGAAGCTGTGGTGTGCTGTACTAGGGAGAGAGGTTAGACTATGTTGTTCGAAAGCTGGGGTTTCAATTTCCCAGCTGAGTGACAGTGCTAAGCTCTGATTATTACCTCCAAGGAGAGGAAAACTAAAGAATCTTCTCATGCAAAAGAGTCATTTCTCTGTGGCTTCAACCATAAAGTTTCTAAGTTCCCTGTTAAAAAGCAGGGGCCTGGCCACCTCAGCTCTTTTAGCCTGGTCTCCTGTCCACTGATTGTGGTGGCCAGGGCACACAGCCCCATTTGAGATGAGTGACCCAATGAAGAAAAATATTCGCCTGACATGAGTCCCTCACAGATGCTGCCTGGCAAGGTTTTCTTGGGCCCAAGGACAGAAGAAGAAGTTTCCCTTCCTCAAGCTCTCTCAATTCTCATAGATTCATTTTCCACCACGGTGCATGTTCTTTAGTCAAAGCAATCTCTTTACACGTATGCATAACCCTTATCTCCGAAGTTTGCAGGACATGTGTGCTCTGACACACCGCATGTCCAGGAACACCCTCTTCTAATCTTAGGATATCTGCTGAAGAGCGAAGGAAGCCGTCCCTGCATTGTCCTGGGACCCACTTCCATTACCATTTGAAGATGGTACTGGGAGAGTTTTAGAATATGGGTCTGGAGGCAGACTGCTCAAATTTAAATTCTGCCTTTGCACTGTACTATTAGTGGGAGGTTGGGCAATTTAGTTAACCACACTGTGATTCAACATATTGAACTTTATATTGGGGTAATAACAGCATCTACCCTATAGGGTTGGTATGAGGAACGTACGAAATAATACTCAGAACAACTTCTAGCTCTGTCCAACGAATGCTTCCAATTTATAACAGTTGTGACATTAATAATCACAGCTTGACTTCAGTCGCTCCTATTTTTCTCCCCCTGCCCCCAGATCTCCTTTTCAGATCTTTGTTTTTCCGCCTGTGCTTGGCCTGGAACTGGAGATTGAGAATCACAGGACTCTGTTCTGAGTACCCTAGTTCAGTCATCATTACCTTTACCAGGGGTGAGGGGTGAGGGAAGGATAAACGGGCAGTGAAAATAGTCTGTGTGATACCATTAATGATGGCTACATGTCATTATACTCTGTCCAAACCCATAAAATGTACAACATCAAGAGAGATCCCTAATATAACCTATGGATTTGGATAATAATGACATGTCAATATAGGTTCATCAATTTTAACAAATGTGCCATTCTGTTGGGGGATATCAGTAACTGGGGAGGTTATGCATGTGTGAGGGCAGGGAGTATATGAGATATCTTTGTATCGTTCTCTTAATTTTGCTGTGAGTATAAAACCACTCTAAGAAATAAAGTCTTGGCCAGGCATGGTGGTTCATGCCTGTAATCTCAGCATTTTGGGAGGCTGAGGCAGGCAGATCACAAGGTCAAGAGATTGAGACCATCCTGGCTAACATGGTGAAACCTACCTCTACTAAAAATACAAAAAATTAGCTGGGCCTGGTGGCAGGTGCCTGTTGTCCCGGTTATTCAGGAGGCTGAGGCAGGAGAATCCCTTGAACCTGGGAGGCGGAGGTTGCACTGAGCCAAGATGGTGCTACTGCACTCCAGCCTGGGTGACAGAGTGAGATTCTGTCTCAAAATAAAATAAAATAAAATAAAATAAATAAATAACGTCTTTAAAAATAATGATGAGTTTAAAAATGCACATTTTGTATCACGTTCCATAATAAATAATTTTTGTTTTAATATACAATTTCTCCAGAAAATTCAAGTAAAAATGACATTTTATAATGATGAAATTTGCTGATAGTAGCTGGTAGCATCACAGAGTAAATGTTCAATTAATTCTATTTTATTGTCTTCCTTTCCAGAGAGGGGTGACTCTGAGGAACAAATATCATTTAGATTCCTACATATGTACATGGAAAGAAAAATGTCTGGAATATAATGGCAGCGTCAGTAACTTCCAGCAAGAGGGTGGGAGCAGGAAGAGGTACTTCAAACCTTTGTTCTACTTAACTCATGTGTAGTTTGGATTTTAAAAAACATTTTAAATCAATATGTTCATATATTACATGTGTATTTTGAAATAAATGATTAGAAGCAAAAAATATAAGAATAGAAACTTGATTTCTTTATTAAAAATTAAGAAAATTTGAGAAATTTAAGACTAATATAAGACTAGTAGATAAGAAGTGACTATAATTTGAATTGGTATTGATTTTGTCTCTTTGTTTCTAAGGTACATTATCTGACATTTAAAAAAATAAACAATTTTCTGTTCATTGTAGCGGCTGTTTACTTGAAAAAAATCTAAAAATATAGCCAATTAGTAAGTTATTTAGAGCATATTATGATGAATAAAGGAAATGATTAATTTTTGTAATGCCAGTTGGTCATGATTATTAGAAAATTAAACGGCTTAAAGGAATTTCTAAAAAGGAAGTTTTCAAAGTGATTGCATTTTAGAACCAAAGGAAAATCAGTTGCAAGTAAAGTTTTGACACTATTCATACAAATAGCTATCTTGCTTTGTATCTTTTCATGTCTAAATATCATGAAAATAAGAAACATAAACACGATACTGTGATTGTGAATATTATTTTCTTAATGGTTTTATTTCATGTTGCGATATTTTAGCCTTTAAAAAACCTGATTATTATATGAAAAACTTAAGGATTTTTTATTTTCCTATTTCATTTATTTTTATCTTAGTTTTGTAATCAAGTATTTTTATGTACTATAATTAACACAAGAATTGAGGATAAAATTACTTCATAGGCTTTGTTGTTGTTTATTATTTTAGTTTTCAAGTTTCGCTTTAATTTTTCACTTTTTTGGAGGCAGTTTTTATAGTTTTATTTAAACCCAAAACGTGCACATGATGTTTTGCCTCCACATGAGCTGTCTACTCATTTTCTTCACTGCGCAGCTTGGCATTGGGGTTGGTGACTCTGATGGCCAGCTGGGCAGCTGTTTCCACGATGGCTTTGAGGTTCTTGGAGGAAACATTGTGAGTGATCTCAGCACAGTAAGATTTGTTGCACATCAGCAGCACTTCCAGCTCCATCACATCGTGGCCCAGGAACTTCCAGAAGTCACTGGTCAGCATGTGCTTTGTTTTTCTGTTGCTCCCATAAACCAATGTTGGGCATCAAGATCTGACCCTGAACCTTCTACGAACCCTGTTATCGATACCTCTGGGTTTCTGCCAGTTACGCTTAATTTTGACATATTGGTCAGACTGATGCTGGATTAATTTCTTGGTTCTCTTTTTGATGATCTTGGGCTTCACAAGGGGTGTGAGGGTGGCCCTGATGCCGAGGAGGAGATGCCTGCCACCTCTGTAGGCAGCGATGAAGAAGAGAGCAATTTTTCACTTTTTAAAAGCAAGTTTTCTTTTTCTTTATGCTAGTTCTAATAACTTTTGAAAAGTGAGATAGGCCATTTTGTAGAAGAAGAAAATATTTTAGTGTGATTATTTGACACCAACAATCCAATGAATGTGGAGAAGTGTGTTTAAACTGTTTTCAATTTGAATATAATAATCTCTGTGGAAATCACATGCAGACAGATGCTCCTGAGAAATTACTATATTTCTGAACAAGATTGGAATTTCCCACAGAATAAGAATTAAGCATTGTTAAGCACTTCAAAATTAACAACGCAGCAGAAATCATGCAACTAGTTTTAAAAAAAGATGTTCAAGTCCAATAATATGACAATTCTAGCTAAAAATTAAAGAGAAACTATTATTAATAAAGTTTAAGTATATAATTCAGCTCTAATCTTTATCCTATTTCCAAGTTTCAAACAGGTAGTCCAGACATGGTGGCTCATATCTGTAATCCCAACACTTTGGTAGGCCGAAGTGGGCAGATCACTTGAGGTCAGGAGTTCGAGACCAGCTTGGCCAACATGGTGAAACCCCATCTCTACTAAAAATGTAAAAAAAAATAGCTAGGTATTGTGGTGAGTGCCTGTAATCTCAGCTACTCGGGAGGCCGAGGCACAAGAATTGCTTGAACCTGGAAGGCAGGGGTTGCAGTGAGCTGGGATTGCAACACTGTGCTCCAGCCTGGGTGACAGAGCAAGACTCCATCTCAAAAACAAAACAAAACAAAAACATAAAAAAACCCCACGTATTTCAAGTAAGTAATAAAATTTTTATAATATTATTGTCATAATGTTAAGTAATTATAAATCCCCAAATTATACATAAATGATTCTTAAAAATCTATTATAATAAAGTAATTATTTTTGTCAAGTATTGTGATTGCTTTTTAAATTCAGGACATAATAAATGTTATGACTATTAATGACAACAGCAGTTTCTTGTACAGGATCAAATCTTGAGATGAGGTGAATAAAACCACAAGCAATCTTAAATCAGTTTCACTGGATTTCTATGTAAGATGAGCGAACAGTCATGCTTGAAGCCTGTTTTTGTAACAAATTATGAATAGGTATTAAAATGAATGCTTATTATCATAGCTGGAAAAGATCCAGTGCACATAGATGTTCAAATTGTTCCATATTATATAGCTTGATATATAAACTCTTGTGATATCAGTAGAACAGGTAAAATTAGTTCTCATTTCATAGATGGAGTAAAACTTGAGTTTAAATGACTTGCTCAAGTCAAACAATTGGCTACTGAATCAGGAAGCAAGAACTAAAGGCCAGGTTTGCTGACCTTGGCTTAGTAAGTTTCGTTTCCATTATTCTACCAGCAAAGGTCTGTTATATGATATGAATTAGAAAATATGTATTTTTAAAGTAAAATTTAGGTGAAATTTACATATAATAAGTGTACTTATTTTCTTATATTTTGTTTTCTGAAAAAATTTGTGTAGGATTGGTATTATTATTATTATTATTATTAATAACTGAGATGGAGTCTCACTCTGTCACCCAGGCTGGAGTGCAGTGATGTGATGTGATCTCGGCTCACTGCAACCTCTGCCTCCCGGGTTCAAGTGAATCTCCTGCCTCAGCCTCCTGAGTAGCTGGGATTACAGGCGCGAGACACCACATCCCACTAATTTTTGTATTTTTAGTAGAGATGGGGTTTCACCATGTTAATCAGGCTGGTCTCGTACTCCTGAGTTCGTGATCCCCCCCACCTTGGCCTTCCAAAGTGCTGGTATTACAGGCGTGAGCCACTGTGCCCAGCCTATGATCATTTTTAAATGTGTCCTTTTCTTAGATTGGTGCAAAAGTAATTGTGGTTTTGGACCATGAATTTTAAATCATTATAACTAGGCTCAAGCATATCTTTATTAATCAAAATAGAAACCATTACAATCGACGCATTTTTGAGAAATGTTTGGTTTATTTCTGTAGAGTAAAAATCCGTGCTTTGGGGTACCATGAACTCTTGGAAAGCATTTTCTGCATTCTGCTAGTTGTGGAAATGTTTTCCCTGCAAAATGTTGTGGAGATGCTTGAAGTGGTAGTTGGTTGGTGAGAGGTCAGATAACTATGGCAGATAAGGCAAAACTTCGTAGCCAAATTTCTTCAACTTTTGAAGCCCTGGACGTGCGGTTAGGTGTTGTTGTGGAGAAGAACTGGGCCCTTTCTACTGACTAATGCTGGCTGCAGGCATTGAAGTTTTCGGTGCATCTCATCAATTTGCTGAGCATACTTCTCAGATGTAATGGTTTTACTGGGATTCAGAAACCTCTAGTGGGTCACACGGGCAGCAGACCACCAAAGAGTAACTATGCCTTTTTTTTGGTGCAAGTTTGGCTTTGGGAAGTGCTTTGGAGCTTCTTCTTGGTCCAGCCACTGAGCTGGTCATTGCTAGTTGTCATATAAAATCCACTTGTTATCACATGTCACAATCCAATAGAGAAATGGTTTGTATTGTGGCATAGAATAAGAGAAGACAGCACTTCCAAATGACGATGTTTGTTGATTTTTGATCAGCTCATGAGGCACCCACTTATCAAGCTTTTCTACCTTTCCAATTTCAGCTTCAATGATTGCTCTCAATTGGGCCTTGTCAACCTCTGATGGTCGGCCACTACACTCCTCATCTTGAAGGCTCTTGGCTCCTTTGCCAAATTTAAACCACCGCTGCACTATACGTTCATTAGCAGTTCCAGGGCCAAATGTGTTGCTGATATCGAGAGTTATCTCCACTGCTTTACTACATATTTTGAACCCAAATAAGAAAATTACTTGAATTTGCTTCTTGTCTAATATCATTTTCATAGTCTAAAATAAACATAAAATAAACAGCAAATTATGTTATTAGCAAAAAATAAAGCAAGAGCTATCCATTAAAATGATATATAACATAACCACATTTATTTAAGTGTATTCCAATATCAAGTGGCAAATTCCAACAATGCAAAACCCACAATTACGAATACTTTTGTGCTCACCTAATAGTTATAGATCCTCTTTCTGAATCCCTTTTTTTTAAAATTGTATTTGGGCTCTGGGGTACATGTGCATATCCTGCATCCTGCAGGATTGTTTCATAAGTACATACATGCCATGGTGGTTTGCTGTCTCCATCTCCCCACCTCTGCCTGTTGCCTACATCTGGCATTTCTCCTGGTGTTCTCTCTCCCCCTCCTCCCCGCCCCCACTCCCCTGCTGTTTTTTTTGGCCAGTCTATCATCGATGGGCATTTGGGTTGGTTCCAGGTCTTTGCTATCGTAAACAGTGCCACAATGAACATACGTATGCATATGTCTTTATGATAGAACAATTTATAATTCTTTGGGTATATACCCATTAATGAGATTGCTGGGTAAAATGGAATTTCTATTTTTAGATCCTTGAGGAATTGCCGCACTGTCTTCCACAATGGTTGAACTACTAATTTACACTCCCACCAACAATGTAAAAGTGTTCCTTATTCTCCACATCCTCTCCAGCATCTGTTATCTCCAGATTTTTTAATGATCGCCATTCTTACTGGCGTGAGATGGTATCTCAATGTGGTTTTGATTTGCATTTCTCTAATGATGAATGATGTTGAGCATTTTTTTCATATGTTTGTTGGCTGCATATTTTTCTTCTTTTGAAAAGTGTCTGTTCATATCCTTTGCCCACTTTTGAATGGGTTTGTTTGTTTTTTTCCTGTAGATCTGCTTTAGTTCTTTGTAGATTCTGGATATTAGCCCTTTGTCTGTTGGGTAGATTGTGAAAATTTTTTCCCATTCTGTTGGTTGCTGGTTTACTCTAACGATTGTTTCTTTTGCTGTGCAGAAGCTCTTAAGTTTAATTAGGTCCCATTTGTCTATTTTGGCTTTTGTTGCCATTGCTTTTGGTGTTTTAGTCATGAAGTCCTTGCCTGTGCCTATGTCCTGAATAGTTTTGCCTAGGTTTTCTTCTAGGGTTTTTATGGTGTTAGTTCTTATGTTTAAATCTTTAATACATCTGGAGTTAATTTTTGTATAAGGTGTAAGGAAGGGGTCCAGTTTCAGCTTCCTGCATATGGCTAGGCAGTTTTCCCAACACCATTTTTTAAACAGGGACTCCTTTCCCCATTGCTTGTTTTTGTTAGGTTTGTCAAAGATCAGATGGCTATAGATGTGTGGCATTGCTTTTGAGGCCTCTGTTCGGTTCCATTGGTCTATATCTCTGTTTTGGTACCAGTACCATGCTGTTTTGATTACTGTAGCCTTGTAGTATAGTTTGAAGTCAGGTAGCATGATGCCTCCATCTTTGTTCTTTTTGCTTAGAATTGATTTGGCTATGTGGGCTCTCTTTAGGTTCCATATGAATTTTAAAGTGTTTTTTTCCAGTTCTGTGAAGAAGGTCAATGGTAGCTTGATGGGGATAGCATTGAATCTATAAATTACTTTGGGCAGTTTGGCCATTTTCACAATATTGATTCTTCCTAACCATCAGCATAGAATATTTTTCCATCTGTTTGTGTCCTCTCTTATTTCCTTGATCAGTGGTTTGTTGTTCTCCTTGAAGAGATCTTTTACCTCCTTTGTTAGTTGTATTTCTAGGTATTTTATTTTCTTTGTAGCAATTGTAAATGTGAGTTCACTCTTGATTTGGCTCTCTGTCTGTTATTCGTGTATAGGGATGCTTGTGATTTCTGCACATTGATTTTGTATCCTGAGACTTTGTCAAAGTTGCTTATCAGCTTAAGGAGGTTTTGGGCTGAGATGATGGGGTCTTCTAAATATAGGATCATGTCACCTGCAAACAGGGACAATCTGACTTCTTCTTTTCCTAATTGAATACCCTTTATTTCTTTTTCTTGCCTAATTACTCTGCCTAGAACTTCCAATACTATATTGAATAGGAGTGGTGAGACAGAGCATCCTTGTCTAGTGCCAGTTTTTAAAGGCAAAGCTTCTAATTTTTGTCCATTCGGTATGATATCGGCTGTGGGTTTGTCATGAACAGCTTTTATGGTTTTGAGATACATTCCATTGATACCCAGTTTATTGAGAGATTTTAGCATAAAGTGCTGTTGGATTTTGTCAAAGGCCTTCTCTGCATCTATTGAGATAATCATGTGGTTTTTGTCTTTGGTTATGTTTATGTGGTAAATTACATTTATAGGTTTGTGTATGTTTAACCAGCCTTGCATCCCCTGTATGAAGCCTACTTGATCATGGTAGATAAGCTTTTTGACGTGCTGTTGGATTCGGTTGCCAGTATTTTATTGAAGATCTTTGCATCGATGTTCATCATGGATATTGGCCTGAAGTTTTCTTTTTTAGCTGTGTCTCTGCCAGATTTTGGTATCAGGATGATGTTGGTCTCATAGAAAGAGTTAGAGAGGATTTCCTCTTTTTGTATTGTTTGGAATAGTTTCAACAGGAGTGGTACCAGCTCCTCTTTGTACGTCTGGTAGAATTCAGCTGTGAACCCATATGGGCCTGGACTTTTTTTGGTCAGTAGGCTGTTAATAGCTGCCTCAACTTCAGACCTTGTTATTGGTCTATTCAGGGTTTCAGTTTCTTCTTGGCTTAGTCTTGGGAGTGTGCAAGTGTCCAGGAATTTATCCATCTCTTCTAGATTTACTGGTTTATGTGCATAGAGTTGTTTGTCGTAATTTCTGATGGTAGTTTGTATTTCTGAGGAATCGGTGGTGATCTCCCCTTTATTGTTTTTTATTGCATCTATTCAATTCTCTCATCTTTTTTATTAGTCTAGCTAGTGGTCTATTTTGTTGATCTTTTAAAAAAAAACTGGCTCCTGGATTTATTGATTTTTTGAAGGGTTTTTTGTGTCTCTTATCTCCTTCAGTTCTGCTCTGATATTAGTTATTTCTTGTCTTCTGCTTTGGGTTTTTTTGATATTGCTTCTCTAGCTCTTTCAATTTTGATGATAGGGTGTCAATTTTGATCTTTCCTTGTTTCATATGTGGACATTTATTGCTATAAATTTCCCTCTAGACACTGCTTTAAATGTGTCCCATAGGATCTGGTATGTTGTGTCTTCATTCTCGTTGCTTTCAAAGAACATTTTTATTTCTGTCTTCATTTCATCTTTTATCCATTCATCATTCAGGAGCAAGTTGTTCAGTTTCCATGTGATTGTGCAGTTTTGAGTGCTTTTCTTAATCCTGAGTTCTAATTTGATTGTGCTGTGGTCTGAGAGAGTGTTTGTTATGATTTCTGTTCTTTTGTATTTGCTGAGGAGTGTTTTACTTCCAATTTTGTGGTCAATTTTGGAGTAAGTGCAATGTGGTGCTGAGAAGAATGTGTATTCTGTGGATTTGGGGTGGAGTGTCCTGTAAATGTCTATTAGGTCCACTTGGTCCAAATCTGCGTTCAAGTCCTGGATATCCTTGTTGACTTTCTGTCTGGTTGATCTGTTCAATATTGTCAGTGGAGTGTTAAAGTCTCCCACTATTATTGTGTGGGAATTGAAGTCTTGTTGTAGGTCTTTAAGAACTTGCTTTATGTATCTGGGTGCTCCTGCATTGGGTGCATAAATATTTTGGATAGTTAGCTCTTCTTGTTGCATTGATCCTTTTACCATTATATAGTGCCCTTCTTTGTCTCTTTTGATCGTTGCTGGTTTAAAGTCCATTTTATCAGAGACTAAGATTGCTACCCCTCCTTTTTTTTGCTCTGCATTTGCTTGGTACATCTTCTTCCATCCCTTTATTTTGAGTCTATGTGAGTCTTTGCATATGAGAAGGGTCTCCTGAATATAGCACATGGATGGGTCTTGATTTTTTATCCAGTTTGCCAGTCTGTGTCTTTTGATTGGGACATTTAGGCCATTTACATTCAATGTTAATATTGTTATGTTTCAATTTGATCCTGGCATTTTGTTACTGGCTGGTTGTTTTGCCCGTTAATTGACATGGCTTCTTCACTGCATCGTTATTCTTTACCATTTGGTACATTTTTGCAGTGGCTGGTACTGGTTGTTCCTTTTGCTGTTTAGTACTTCCTTCAGTAGCTCCTGTAAGGCAGGTCTTGTAGCAACAAAATCTCTCAGCAATTGCTTGTCCGTAAAGGATTTTATTTCTCTTTCACTTATGAAGCTTAGTTTGGCCAGATATGAAATTCTGGGTTGAAAGTTCTTTTCTTTAAGGATGTTGAATATTGGCCCCCACTCCCTTCTAGCTGCAGAGTTTCTGCCAAGAGATCTGCTGTGAGCCTGATGGTCTTTCCTTTGTGGGTGACTCGACCTTTCTCTCTGGCTGCCCTTAGGGTTTTTTCCTTCATTTCAACCCTCGTGAATCTGACAACTATGTGCCTTGGGGTTGCTCTTCTTGAGGAGTATGTTTGTGGTGTTCTCTGTATTTCCTGGATTTGAACGTTGGCCTGCTTTGTTAGGTTGGGAAAGTTCTCTTGGATAGTATCTTGAGTGTTTTCCAACTTGGATTCATTCTCCCTGTCGCATTCAGTTACACCAATCAAGCATAGATTAGGTTTTTTCACATAATCCCATAGTTCTTGGAGGCTTTGTTCATTTCTTTTCACTCTTTTTTTCTCTAATCTTACCTTCTCGTCTTAATTCATTGATCTGATCTTCTATCTCTAATTTCCTTTCTTCTGCTTGATCGATTTGGCTTTTGAAACTTGTGTATGCCTCACGAAGTTCTCCTGCTATTTTTCAGCTCTATCAAGCCGTTTATGTTCTTCTCTAAGCTGGTTATTCTAGTTAGCATTTTGTCTAACCTTTTTTCAAGGCTCTTAGTTTCTTTGCATTGGGTTAGAACACGGTCTTTCAACTCAGAGAAGTTTGTTATTACCCACCTTCTGAAGCCTGCTTCTGTCAATTACTCAGATTCATTCTCTGTGTTTTTTTGTTCCCTTGATGGTGAGGAGTTGTGATCCCTGGGAGGAGAAGAGATGTTCTGTTCTTTTCTTTTTGTGCTAGTTTTTTCCCATCCTGTGGATTTATCTCCCTTTAATCTTTGAAGTTGGTGATTTCAGGAGGAGTCTCTGAGTGGACGTTTTTTTCTGTTGAGGTTGGAGCTGTATCTTTTTTGGCCTGTAGAGGGCGTTGCCGGGCTCTCTCGGGTTCAGTCAGGTTGTTGGGTGGGTGGTCCCTCCCTGGAGTTTGTTTGCAGGCGAGATCGGCCCCGCCTTCCGAATGGCTTCTCTCTCAGAGCTCAAGCTTCCTGGTTGGGTCAAGCTGGTGTATTTGCTGCCAAACTCTCTAGCAAGGGCTTCAGTTTGAGTTCTGCGGAGGTGTGGCCTGCCAGGCCTTCTGGTCTGTTTCCCCGCTTTCAACGCTGCCTCCCTACGCGGGACGGTCCGACCCGCTGGCCTTCGTCCAAACTCCTGCCCAGGTCCCTGCGACAACTTGCCGAGCCCAGCTGTAGCCGCTGCTCAGATTTGCATTGATTACCCATGGCGCCCCACCGTCTGGCAGGACTCTCGGGGACCGTGGGTTGCAGGAGGGATAAGGTAAGCACAGGATCCGAAGCGTCCAGGGGGTTAAGTCCCCCGACCCTCCTAGCCGGCTGCAGGTTTCAGGTGAGGCTGTGCCTCTCCCATCTTGATTTGCGCCCCTGGGCCCGATTCCCGTGCCCTATCAGTCCCACAGAAAAGAGCCCAGCACCTCGTTTGGAATTGTGAAGTCCTCCAGCCCTCTGAGTCTCATTCTCTGGGAGCTACATCCGGGTGCTGGCTTCTCTCGGCCATGTTGGCGCCCTCCTCCTCTTACTGAATCTTACAGTTTCTCTCTGGGAAGGTATTGAATGAAAATTTTATTTCTATAAAAAATATAGAGTTCTTTAGGTTATGTATTTATTTTCTCTTTAGTGAGCCTAGGTAGTTAATTTCATTAGAGGAATTTGTCCGTTCATCCAAGGTGTCCAATTTGTGGGCCTAAAGTTGTTGATAGTGTTTATTATCTTTTAAGTGTCTTTCTGAAACTCTTTTTTTCTCTATGTCTGGTTATATGTTTATATATTTTTGGCCTTTCTAAAGAATTCAGTTTTGGTTTCATTATTTTTTCTCCATTGCTTACTCTTTTCCAGAAAAAAATATTTTTATTACATAATATTTAATAGAGAACTGTCAAAAATTGTGACGTTTGCCTCACAGGACAATTGAGAAGGTCGAAATATGATGTTTTACATACTAAAATGTTGAGATATCAATTTAGGTTAATAATTGTTGATTTAGTAGTAAAATCAAATTAATGTATGCAAAATGGTTAATAATAAAATGGTATTTAAAGTCTTATAATTAAAAACAACTATTCCCTTTTCTACCCACCACCACCTTGGATGCTCTTCTTTCTGACTACTTTCTGTCATAGGCATCATTTCCCAAAAGCAACTACTTTTAATTTTTTAACTGTTTCTTCTGTTAGGTACATTAAAGCTTAACAGTGTAAAAAAAAAATCAAATAACCAGAATAATTCCAAATAGCACCAACATTATTGAATCTGAAACGATTCAGTTATTCAGAACCTTAGGGCCATTAGTAAGAATATTAATGATCATTTTATAAAAGTGCCGATCAATATATTTTCGTAAGACATGGTGCTGGACAACAAAGACCTTTTTGCACATAGAATTTTGTGATCAGCTATTTTTATTTTCATGGAAAACAAAAATCATCTCTATATCAGGATATGCAGAGAGAAGTATATTGACATATACTGTTGGTAGGATTGTCTCAACAGCAAAATTGCATATATCCGATAAATGTTTCTTTAAAGTACCTTTTGGAAATCTTTGTCTCAATAAAGGCTATTGTCTAGTCACATTGCCTAGTGGTCTTGTGAGAATAACAGTTAGTGGATCTAGGCTTTGAACTCTGCCTCTGTACAGACCTAGTAATAGGCACAGACTGGATTGAATCCTGTTCACAGGAAGCTTTCAGTTGTCCATGGGTATTTGTGGGATCCAGTAAGCAGAATGGAGTGCAAAGTCTCTTCACACTATCAAAGCTTTATGTTGTTGTCAACATTGCATCCTCAAGTTGTGTCTGAAGGGGTAGGGACACAGTTTCAGGGGATATGTTTTTATCTTGTATAGGGTGTCTTATTTTTATTAGCTGCCTTGAAATCTTAATGGACAAGATGTGGGAAGCAAGCATCATTTATTATTTTTATAACCATGTATTTAAAATGGATTGTTAATCCTCATCTTATTTTCATGATCATATGCTGAAAAATGGGCTGTCAAGGTACACGCAGAGATCATAGAATTTAAAGAAAGAAGGATCTTATATTTACGATGGTACTACTGGAGCATGTTTTTTTTTTTTTTTTTTTTTGCCTTAAAGTGGCATAGGAAAAGCTAGAACTGAATAAGTGATGCTGAAAAGACTGCTTAAGTAATTGGATACGTTGTCAGTGGCTGTCAGGAAGAAGGTCATAGAATACCACAAATCAGTGGCTCTTTATCTGGGTTCAGTGATAAATGTCAGGTTCAGTTCATTCAGCCAGCAGGCCTCCCTAATAATATGCAGAAGCATTAAAAATGGATTTCTTCTTTGTCAACAGTACATCATGTATAGCTAAAATGAGTGGCACTTTTCCACTCTAATTTAGTTCTTAGAATTTTTTTTAAAGTAAGTTGGTACATACATTTAGCATGGCGTGTGACGTTGGCTGTGACTACAGATTTTGAAAAATTGGTGGGTGTAACTGAAAGATCAAGATTATCCAGAATCCTTAGGTTAGAGTACTTGCTACTAACTACTGTGTAAACTGGTTAATTAGTAATTTCACTAAACTTCAGTTCTCTTTTTTTTGAGATGGAGTTTTGCTTTTTGCCCAGGCTGGAGTGCAATGCTGCGTCTCTCCACCCACTGCAGCCTCCGCCTCCTGGGTTTAAGCGATTCTCTGCCTCAGCCTCCCAAGTAGCTGGGATTATAGGCGTAAGTCATCAAGCCTGGTTAATTTTTGTACTTTTAGTAGAGACCGGGTTTTATAATGTTGGTCAGGCTGGTCTCAAATTCTTGACCTCAGGTGATCTACCCTCCTCAGCCTCCCAAAGTGCTGGAAGTATAGGTGTGAGCCACTGTGCTCAGCCTAAACTTCAGTTTTCTCAGCTCTAAATCTGTGATGAAAATATCTTTCTCATAGAAGATTATAATGGTTAAATAGAATGATATAGATGTAACACATAATAAGTCCTCCAAAAATGTCTATCTGATCCAAGATAGTAATGTCTTTAAAAAACATTCAAAAAATTACTTTATGATGTTCAGTTGAAATTTTTCTAAACAAATCGGACTGGATAGTAGCAATATTGGCAGGCTAAAGAGCAACAGAAACACTCATACAGTGCTGATGAGAGTGAACAGTGGGTCAATCACTTAGGAAACATTCTGGCATTAACTAAATAATATGAAAGGGCCTACCTTATAGTCCAATAGTTCTGATCCTAGTTACATAGTACTTCCACATCTAGAGGAATCCTTGCCATATACACCTGGAGACATAATTCATGCAGTATTTCAGCAGCACTATTTGTAATAGAAAAGAAAGTAGGAATAACTCATATATCCATCAACAATAGAGCAGATAAACAATAGAATAAACAGCAATAAAAGTGAAGCACATCTATCTAAATCAGCATAAAAAGATCTCACACATAATACTGAGCCAAAGACAAGTTAAAATATCCAGTATGTGCGATGTTGCATTTTATAAAAAGTACCAAAACAGGCAAAACTGAACAACATATTTTAGATTGTCTATCTATCATTGAATTATCTATCATTTATCTCTCTCTATCATTTATCTATCTATGCTTAAATAATAAAGGGAAAAAGAAAACAATTAACATAAAATTTAGGATAGTGGTTACTTTTGGAAAGAAAGAAATGCCAGTGGTGGAGGGAACACCAAGGAAACTTCTAAGAAGTTGGTTTTATCTATTTTTTTTAGGGGAAAGGCTGGTATGTAGGCATACAGGTGACCCTTGAAAAACACAGGTTTGAACTGCATTGACCTTATATGCAGATACTTTCAATAAATACATTGGAAAATTTTTTGGAGATTTTCAACAATTTGAAAAAACTCACAGATGAACCGCACAACCTAGAAATATTGAAAGAATTAAGAAAATGTTATATGTCATGAATGCATAAAAATATGTAGATACTGGTCTATTTTATCATTTACTCCCATAAAATATACACAAATGAATTATAAAACATTAAAATGTATGAAAATTTACACATACAAACACAGACCGTACATGGCACCATTCTCAGTCTAGTACATAAAAATGCAGTATTAAATCATAACTTTATAAAATTAACTGTAGTGTGTACTATACTACCGTAATAATTTTGCAGCCACCCCTGTCACTATTGTGGTGCATTCAAGTGTTGTGAGTATCTGCTTAAATTGCCATGTGATGCTTATCGTCTCTGTGTAAGCAATTTGTTCATCCAGTAAATTACATATTGAAGTGAAATAATCTCTCACTATTTCTTATGTATTTTTCATCATATTTAGTACAATACCATAAACCTTGAATAACACCATGAGATCCATATGAAGTGCCACTAGTGATGCTTGGAAGCACTCCCCAAAACACAGAAAAGACATGACGTAACAAAAAAAAGTGGAATTGCTTTATATATACCATGATTGAGGTCTGCAGCTATGGTTACCATTTCAAACAGACATCTTATAAACAAACAATGTAACTTATGGTATTGGTAAATACAGTATTGTAAAAGTATTTGCTCCTCATAATTTTATTAACATTTTCTTTTCTCTAGATTACTTTATTGTAACAATACCGCATATAATACATATAGCATACAAAATATGTGCTAATCAACTGTGTTGTTGGTAAGGCTTCCACTCAACAGTAAGTTATTAATAGTTAAATTTTTGGAGGGTCAAAAGATACACATGGGTTTTCAACTTCATGGGGAGAGGGGCTGTCACCCCTGACCCCTGCGTTGTTCAAGGGTCAACTGTGTTAGCTTTCTTGGGTTGCTGTAACAAATTACCATGAACTGGGTAACTTAAGACAACAGAAATCTATGCTGTCATGGTTCTGAAGGCCAGAAGTCTGAAATCAAAGTGTCATCAGTCTTGTTCCTTTTCAGAGGCTCTAAGGGAGAATCTTTTTCCTGCTTCACTTCTAACTCTGCAGGCTGCTGGCAGTCCTTGACATTCCTTAGCTGGTAGATGCACTCCAGCCTCTGCCTCCATCTTCACACTGCCTTCTTCTCTTATATCTCACTGTATTCTCATCTTCTATCTTTTTTATAAGGACATGTGTCATTGAAGTTAGGGCCTTCCCTAATACAGGTTGATCTATCTCATCTCAAAATCCTTAATATAATTACATCTGCAGAGAGGTTCCAAATAGATATAACTCTTAGGGAATCTATTATTCAACACATTATAGTAGGTGTACATTTTATCTTTAGTAGATGACTGTATGTAGACATTATGTATACATTCCTTTGGATGTTTGAGATTTATATATATATATTTCTTTTTTTCAGTAAAGATAAATTTGCTTACAATTAAAATGTGACAGAAAATAAAGAAGATTCTAATGTCAATTTTAATATTAGATTGTTTCCTTAACTTCACTACCTAAAATAGAATTGTCTTCATAAAAATAAATATTTTTCCTAATATTATGTGGTAAAATAATTTTGTTTATAGATTTCTATTTATATGCATATATATATACATATTGCATATTTCATTTTCAGCATAGCCTAATTAAAAAATATGTTGAAGCTGAGTTTTCTGTTGTTATGTTCTTAACAGAAACAACATTAAATCTGATTTTATATTTGAGATTGTTTCTAATGTTGATGGCTAGTTTTCTGGATTGAAATAATAAGGAACTAAGAATTTTAAGTTGATTTATAAGTAGTCTCTTTTGATATTATTGGCTAGTTTATAAAAAAGGGAGGAAAATGGATGAGTAATCCTCTGAAAGAAATAGGCTCATCTGGTCTCATCCAAGAAGTACACGTTTCCATTTTTGGCCATCATGTTGACAACTAATTTTTAAAATATTAATTACTTATGTTGGAGAGGATGTGAATATATGGATATCCTTTTACATTTCTGGTAGGAATATAATTTGTCATAATCTTTCTAGAATGAAATTTGGCAGTACATATCCAGAATCTTTAAAGTATTTATATCCTTCACCCTAGTAATTATATTTATAGAAATTTCAACTGAATAATCAGATATTCATCTAGATTTATATGCAAATATGTTTAACCAGAATTATTTGCAACAGTGTAAAATTGAAAATTACTTAATTTCCCAAAAATAGGGTAAATTAACTATGATTTTCGGGTTCCAATCATCCATTGCTACGTAACAAACTACCCCCTAACTTAGTGGCTTAAAATAAAAATTGATTATGACATCTCATGATAGTGTGAGAGTACAGTAAAGATGGACTATATCTCTGCTTCACAATGCCTGGGACCTTAGGTACGTTAGCTCAAAAGCTAAGGCTGGACTATATAGCTGGGGAATGACCAGGCATCTCTCCTTCTCTCTACATGGTTTCTTCATGTGGCTAGTTTGGGCTTCCTCGAAGCATGGTAGGTTCTGTGTGTAGTTGGAAATTCCACACAGCAACTCAGGGGTTCAAAAAGAAGAAATCAAAGCTGCCAGTTTCTTACAGCTTATCTGGCATCTGACAGTGTCTGTCACTTCTTCCATATTCTCTTGGTCAAAGTAGTCAAACTCAAATTCATGAGAGGGGACACAGTTCTAACTTTTGATGAAAAGGATACTGTATTAGTCCATTTTCATGCTGCTAATAAAGACATACCTGGGACTGGGAAATTTACCAAAGAAAGATGTTTAACTGGACTCACAGTTCCACATGGCTGGGGAGGCCTAACAATCATGGTGGAAGGCAAGGAGAAGCAAGTCACATCTTACATAGATGGCAGAAGGCAAAGAGAGCTTGTGCAGAGTATGTCCCATTTTTAAAACCATCAGATCTCTAAAAATTCCTGTTTTTAAAATAAAAAACTCTTGTTTTTAATACCGTCATTAGCTATCATGAGAACAGCATGGGAAAGACCCACCCTCATGATTCAGTCATCTCCCACTGGGTCTCTCCCACAACACATGGGAATTATGGGAGCTACAAGATGAAATTTGGGTGGGGACACAGAACCAAACCATATCAAGTACCAAGGAATCTGTAGCAATCTGCTAGACATTATAACGTAACAGTGGCCATTAAAAAATATTATACTTTTTAATTATTGAATAGCAAAGAGAGTGATCATTTTGAGTAACATTATTTTGGTTGTGATTATAAGCAAAATAATCTAATTTTTAAGAAAATTCTAAAAGAAGAAAAATATATTACATAATGGTGGATTGTTTAATAAGTAAAATAAAAATAAAATAAAAAACTTCTATGGCAATTCCTTTGAAGATCAGCAAGTATTTATAATGTTTTGAAAAGTTTATGCAAGCTGTTATCATTTTTATAGCTTTATTCTTGTGGGGATCAGAATAAATTGAACTTCATATAACTTCAAAGTAAAAGAGAAGTCAGTGACAGAAATTAGTTGAGGACAGAAGGGAATGCTGACACATTTCTAGGAAAATGAATAGCCTAAGGGGATGAGAAGGAATCCAGAGTGAGAAAAGAAAAATATATACAAAAATAATGAGTAAAGTAGACAAAGGATAAAAATTTTAAAGCGCATTCTAAGAAGGAAAAACTATGGTCATTTGCAAGGAAATTAGTGAGACTTGTGGAATATTGGATTCTAATAATCCCACTATTAGGAGCTTAAGTAAAATTTTAAGGTCATTGCTATTTCAGAAATGTCTATGGAAACAGAACTTTAAAGATAGAATGATTAAAATGGCTAGAGTAATGATCAGGTAACCTATGAATATCAATTTACTGAAATATTATCTAATAAAATATTTGAAAATTTAAGAAAAACTGTTTATATAACAAAACTAGTTGAAAAAGTAGAGTATAAATATAAGCTCATTAAAATTATCATTATATAGGCCAGGCATGGTGGCTCACACCTGTAATCCTAGCACTTTGGGAGGCCAAGGTGAGTAGATTGCCTGAGCTCAGGAGTTTGCGATCAGCCTGGGCAACATGGTGAAATTTAATCCTACTAAAATACAAAAAAAATTAACTGGGTGTGGTAGTACATGCTTGTAGTCTCAGCTGCTTGGGAGGCTGAGGCAGGCACGAGAATCATTTGAACCCAGGACGTAGAGGTTGCAGTGAGCCAGCCACTGCACTCCAGCCTGGGTAACAGAGCAAGACTCTATCAAAACACAAAAACAAAAACATTGTATAAAATATACAAATAATAAAAATTGTTAGACAATTTAGACATGAAAATACAATTGCTTTGGTGGTTTTGCTTAGTATTGCAAATTTTATATTATTATATAAGGAAGACTTAACCAATTACTAAATATAGGATGGCAAACCCTGGAATTTAAATTTTAAAGGCTTTTTATGTTTTATTTTTATAGTCAAATGATTCATATTTTTCAAGATTATTTTAAAATATAAGGAGAAAAGAAAATACAAAATTATATATATCCAAAATGGTAAGATACCAATTTTATAAAATCATTCTCATCCTTGAGCAATCATGGTTTTGCCAACTACAGTATTATAGTGGTAAAATAAAACTGACATCTTTTTAAGGACATACAGTTCAATTCAGTACCCTTTAGTCACAAAGTACAACGACTATTGCCCTTCCCTCACATAGAATGAGAAAGCATAATTACTTCAAGGCTACTTCCTTAATACATGGCAATAAAACTAGGTCTCTAAAAATTCACTTTAAATATGGTAATTTGTGAGTAAAAAAAAAATACTTTGAGAGCATTTGTTTTCTTTTATCTGGGAAGATCAACTAAGGGAGAATGCAAGTATTAGTTGTATAATTTGAAGCCAGCAAAGCGTTTAAGACACAGAATCTGAGTATCATACATTTTGTAAGTATCTGCTTCAGTAGATCATGTTATCCAATAGACAATGTAAAATCATGCTTGTCTTTTTTTTGTTATTGTTTCTTTTTGTTTTTAAAGTGAAAGCAAGTTTATTAAGAAAGTAAAGGAATAAGAGAATGGCTACTCCATAGACAGAGTAGCCAAAGGGCTACTTGTGGTCCATTTTTATGGTTATTTCTTGATCATATGCTACACAAAGGTGGATTATTCATGCCTCCCCTTTTTAGACCATATAGGGTAACTTCCATGATGTTGCCATGACATGAAATTGTCATGGTGCTGGTGGGAGTGTAGCAGTGAGGATGAGCAGAAGTCACTCTCATCACCACCTTGGTTTTATGGGTTACAGCTTTACTGCAACCTGTTTTATCAGCAAAGTCTTTATGACTTGTATCTTGTCCTGACACTATAGAATGTCTTAACCATCTGGGAATGCAGCCCAGTAGGTCTCAGCCTTATTTTACCCGGCTCTTACTCAAGATAGAGTTGCTCTGGATCATACACCTCTGACATTTCTACTTTCCCTTTTATAAGAGAACCCTTAATCCTAAGGGTTGCAGAGGGATGAAGATTCATCTATAAATTTTTCATGCTGAATAAGGGTGATAATATTCCTGCCTATCAGGGTCTCTTATATTCAGGGTAGAGCTGAGCTCAATCAGAAAGCATCAGCATGGTGAGGGCCATTCATAACTCTTGAGTTCCAACAAAAGGTATTATCTGGAAGATTAATAAATGTTTAAGAAAATGTAGACTAAGCTTATTCTGCATTCCTACACAAAGAGTACAACAGCAATATATTCCATAAGAGTAAAACAAAATAAGTGAAATTATCCCAAGTGAGCTAAATAAGAGACTTTCCATGAATTGGACAACTGTTGGAACCATGCTAATATGGAGTTGCTAGCTGATTCCAATGTGTTCAGAATTAGAATACTGATTCAGATTTTTACATTACCTATCCCTCTTGTTTCTTCTGAGCTGCAGTTGGAGATCACTGATTGTTTCACAGAAATAAGCAGTCTAAATTGCAGAAAAAAATTTAAAAAAAACCAATGAAACTCAAATTTAAAAACAAGTATATCATAGTTCTTGAAACATAATTTTTCTCTCTCTAGTTACCCCTTTTTTACTAAAGACAAATCACGGAAAGACTGATTTGCTTTATTACACTTAGCCTGATTATATGTATAAAGTACAACAAGAATAATTATTTTTCACATAAGTTCTTTTAAAATCATCTTTGATGGAACTCTGTTCCATAGAAGGAATCTCAGATAAGACTTTTTTTCAAAGTCAAGCCCAGCCATGGGTTTGTACCCTCAAATACCTATGAGTTAGGTGATTTCCTAGGTGATTTCCTTTCCTCTTGAAGTCCCAAGATTACTTAGGGCTCCTGGACCTGTCAGAAAGTGACATTCTTTACTTACCAAAGGTCAGGAACCTTGTACAGAGACTGTGTAGACAAGGTATGAGGCCAGTTTTCCCAAGGGGCTTTCATTGGTTCTACAAGTCAAGTTTGATTCTTTAAAGGAAAGCATACCCTTCTAGTCAAAGCTTTGGTAAAATAACCAGTTTCTCCAATTGTGTCCTGTTACAAAACAAAACAGATTCTTTTTCTACTTAATGCAAGAAACGATATTGCTATAAGTTAAAAATACTCACAAGTGGTTTCCAAATTTTGGAGAAATCAGAGAGAAACCAATACACTCCAAATTTTGTTTATAGGGGTATACTTTATTCCATTGCCATAAGCTGTAAATAGTTCAAAAGAAAAGTTTCCTTGACTCTGAAAAACAAAAAAGGATCAGCAACATTTTAACCAAAGAGATTACTTCAGTTTTCTATTAGTCTATGCAGTTAACTCTTGTTCAATTTGATATTAATAAACATTTCAGCCTCCATGTGAGCCCTGAAAGTTTTCACTCCATTCTAATGTTACAATTTCCAAAGTTACCAGGAACCAGCTTTTAAGAACACCTGTCAAAGTCCTATAGCTGATTACAATTTTGATCCTTATGAATAGGATCAAAACAAGACAACAATTGTCTGTGGATGACAAAAAATCTTAGGACAGCACTATTAAAGCCACAATTGACTAGGAAATTTTGGTTACCTTCATGGCACACAATGATTTTATGTAACAGTTTTAATTATTAATAACCTACATTAAGCCATATCAAAATTATACGAGTTTCTCATTATTTTGAAAAACATACCAATAACATATTTATACAAATACAGCCCCAAGAAAAACAATTTAATATTTGACAATGCTTTCTTTATGACTTTTAGACCAAATAAGTTGCTGCATTAGTGCATTATTAATGTCAAACCCAATTTTCTATACAACCTTATAGATAAAGCTATTCTATTTTAATGTAAGATTCTCATAAACCGTTTATAACCCTTTACAATTTTTTGTTAAAGAGCAGATCAGTACTCTAAGAGAAACCTGTTGTACTTTTATTTCAATGTTCAATTTATAGAAAAATTAATAACCTTTTAGTTTAAGCCAATAAATTCACGAGCATAATTTCTTTTACAAATAAATTTTTCACAAACTTTCCATGACTTGCTCAAATCTTTAGCTTTTTCTTATCTAACTTAAAACAATCCTTTAACTCTTTAGGCTAAAAAAGTATAATCTTTTGCCAAAAGTGTATTCTTCTTTTCTTACATGTATTGCATGTAAAACCATTTCTTCAGTAGTCTCAATTACATGCTATAATGTTAAGTCTTAGCAACTTTTACTTTTTGGTGAAAACCTTGGCAAGTAAGGGATTTTAATTATGTGCTAGATGTGGAGCCTAGGACATTAGACAGAATTTTAGATAAGGGCTCTTTCCAGCCTAGCTAGGAGGCATGGCTCTCCACATGTCCCCAGGCCTTATTTAAAATCTAATGCTCCAAAGTAGGTAAGTTCAACAATTTTTAAAAGTCAAAGAAGCAGCTTATGACCTTAAAGCATTTAGCAAACCTAATATCTGACCTGCATAATTTAGACTAAATGTTTATATTTTTGAAGATATTTAATTTTATAAATAATCTTTAAAACTGTCTTTATTTACCAAAGCTTAATAAAGTCACATGAATTAAAAGGCATTATGCTTTTTACTTTTCTGACAAATTATTTTATTTAAGCATTTATTATTTTTAAACTAATTAAAGCTTTTTTTAAAATCACACATACAAGCCATGTAAATACACAGACAGAAGATTCAGTAGTTGTAAGATTTTTCATTTGCCAGCTTTAGTTTTTTAATTGGATTACTGGCTTCAGGGTGGAGCCCTTAGAGGAACAGGGCCAGGAGAGCATGCAGTTTTAACAGCCTAATAAGCAGGTGCAGCCAGAAGGCAAAAACAGATCTCCAGAAATTAAGGGTCCCATTTTTATACCAGATCCTGGATCCCCTAAAAAAGAGGGAATCAGCTCATCCCCATGGGAATCTTATCTCTCAGTGAGGAATGAGAGTGGCCAAGAGCATGCTTCTCTGATCCAAATGTGCACAGAGCCGTATACCCTCCATAACTTCCGTTAGCTATGCCCAAAAGTATATCTCCTACCTAGTTATTAGATGGGAGCTATTAGTTATTACACACCAAAGCTCTCTCATAATGCAAAGTAATTTCTCATATCCCCAAAAGTTAAAACCATCAGACAATGCAATGCAAAACAGAATAGAACCTTAGATTTTTCAGAGGGATCTATCTACTTCTAGTTCTTGTGGTTTCATAAGGGAAACAGACATTTTCCCAAAATGGAATCTGTAGTGCCTCCTCCGAGGAGTCCCAAGCTGCTAGAACTTGAACATCCACTTTTAATTAGCTGACTTTTAACCATTGTGCTTTTTTTTTTTTTTGCTGGAATGCAGTGGCATGATTTCGGCTCACTGCAACCTCTGCCTCTTGGGGATTCAAGTAATTCTGCCTCAGCCTCCCACATAGCTGGGATTACAGGCATGTGCCACCACGCCCAGCTTATTTTTAATTTTTAGTTGAGATGGGGTTTCTCCATGTTGGTCAGGCTGGTCTTGAATTCCTGACCTCAGGTGATCTGCCCACCTCGGCCTCCCAAAGTGCTGAGATTATAGGTAGGCATGAGTCATTGTGCTTAGCCCCATTGTGTTCTTAAAAAATTCTTTTAAATTTCTTATTACCCAATTTAGCCAGGGCAAATGGCCAATATTTCTGTGCTCAGGTAAAGGAAAATGCAAAACTGTTCATGAAAGGAAAGAGAATCAACAAATGTAAACGTCAAACAGATATTAAGTCAGAAAGGAATCATTTCCTAAGCCAGGGATTAAACCCTGAACCCTGGCCACCATTGTGAAAAGAGAAAGCATGGTCACATGGTTACAAGGTCAAGCTTCCAAGGACATATAAGACAAGAGGGTGACCTCATCCAGTTTCTTTCCAGGGACCTGCAACAAAGTTTGTATTAATAACTGACCAGTGTGCTGGGCCATCTTGAACAGTGGACTTAGGGGTCTTAGGCTTGCATTCTATCCTAAGATGTCCCCCTTTCTGATAGAAAACTACAGAAAGACAAATACATAGCACAAAGTAGAACAGATTTGCTACAGCTTAAGACTAGCCTCACAAATCCTTTTTTCTATAAACAGTAATTTTACCATTCAACCAGTTTTCACACACAGAGAGAATGAGACAGAAAGATCAGAAATTTGACTGGTAAGAAATTCTTACTTTTTTGCTGGCATGCCATTCTCCTGGATTCCCTTTCCCTGAGCAGCTCTAGTGACCTGGCTGGCTGCACCACAGCCCTGGGGGCGAAGCCACAACACAAAGGAAAATTACCTTTTTCTGTTCTGGCCAGAGCAAAATACATGTGACAAAACATAGACGTTAGCCACTCCACTTAGCACCCAATATCAAACTCAAAAGGCTCAAACTTGCCCTTCATTGGGCCCCATCATCATTAATCCAACCTCCAATAAGGATTTTCAACATGTGGTCTCTGGGTAAAGTGGTCGCCTCAAAGTCAGCTGATTGATGCACTCAGGTGATTTTCCTTTGGGTCGGGAGTCTCCTTGGTATTGTCCCTTCAGTGGTTTGCCAGAAAGATGTTACCAGACCTCACCACTTATCCAAAGTTAGCCTTTGGGTTAGCGGTTTCCTCAGTATTCTCCTTTCAGTGATCACCAGAAAGATGTTACCAGAAGGGGGTCCCTATCAGACCCCAAGAGAGGGTTCTTGGATCTCGTGCAAGAAAGAATTTGAGGCAAGTCCATAGAGTAAAGTGAAAATTAAGTTTATTAAGAAAGTAGAGAAATAAAAGAATGGCTGCTCCATAGACAGAGCAGCCTTGTCTTCTCTTTGAATCTTGAAGGGTAGTTATGTTCTCTAATAGTTATAGGGACAAAGTTTGCTGGGCATAGACAAAAGAAATTTTACCAATAGTCCAATTTCTAGGAATCTAAGAGATACAGCCCGTGATGGTTAATTTTATTTGTTCACATGACTGAGTTAAAGAATACTCAGATAGTTGGTAAAACATTATTCTGGGTGTGTTTGTGTGAGGCTTTCTAGATGAGATTAGCATTTGAAACAGTACACTTGAAAAGATTACCTTCACCAATATGAGTAGGCATCATGCAATCCACTGAGGAGCCTCATAGAACAAGGTAGAGGAAAGGCGAATTCCCTCTGTTCTTCAGCCAGGACAATCATCTTTCTGACCCGAATTCCTGGCTTTCTGACCACCACACTTAAGGACTTATAACTCCCACTCACCCCCTTGGGTTTCTTAGGCCTTTGGCCTTGCACCAAGTTACAACACTGGCTCCCCTGGCTCCCAGGCCTTTGTGCTGAGACTTAATTACTCCAACAGCTGTTCTGGTTCTCCAGCTTGTAGAACTTCTATTAGATGTAAGAGTTAAAGAAACTTCTTAGTCTATATTTCTCATTTCTTTTTTATTTCATTCAAAAATTTTTTTTGCTTCTCATGTTTCATTGTGGGTAAATTTCTCAATGTGACATTCTAGTTTACTGTTTTTCATTTGATTGTACCTGTAAGTAATTTACCCTATTTATTATGTTTTCAAAAATTCAGTGATCATATTTTTATTTTAAATATTTTTATTATTTTTTCCCATATTTACCTATTATTTTTTTCTCTCTGGTTTTGTATCATGTCAGTTATGTGAATTTGTAAGTTTGTTAGTTTATGGTAGGCTCAGCAATTTAACATATAGATCATGAAATGTGATTAATAAATTCTAATAATTCTATTTCTCCTTCACAACCTACTACAGTGTATTTGGTCTAGGTCAGTGGGTACCTGTCTTTCCCACAGGAATTTAGGAACTCAATGACCTTGTTTTGTGGCTGTCATCTTTTAGAGCCAAAATTAAGGCTGAAATATAGATGTAGAAGGGAGAAGAAAGCAAGGAGGAGGCATAGAAGGCACAATGCTGTCTGCAACTAGCTTAAAATCCCTGGCTTGTAATTGGCCCACATCAGTTCTGCTCCATTCCATCAACCCAAACTTTCTTTCTCATATTGCCTCATCTGCAAGAGAAGCAGAGATGTGTAATCCAACTAGGGATCCAGCCATAAGGGGAGAATGGATTTTTTTTTTTTTAATTGCTGGCAGTGTCTACCACAAGCATGGCTATTCTTCTTCTTAAGTGGGTGTTATTCTTATATGTACATTTTGAGCATTTCTCATTATATATTATAAAAGTTTTTGTGAAGCTTTTCTACAAAATTAATTCCATCTGGAGTGAATTTGTATTATAATTTTTCTGGCTATTTTTCTCATTTTTTTTTTTCAGTGCTTTACATATTGGATTTCATGCTCATTTTTGAGGACAGAGTTGTTTTCATTTGTGTTTCTTTAGTTTCTTCCTCTGGCTCATCCTCCCTGTAAATTTATTTTTCAGGTGATTCTAACTCAGCCATTAAGGCTCTCATTTCAAATCCATTTTTATATTTCTAGAAGTCATTTGAGATCTTCCTCATGGTAATATTGGCAATATTGCAGAGTAAGTTTCTAATTCAGTAGGTGGCTTGCCTTACTTTCTTTTTCAGTATGCCGTGTCTCAGTCTTTTCAGATCCCATGGTCTACAGATTTGCATGAAGTTATGTGCTCTGTATGTGGATAATTTAAGTTGTTATTTCACAGTCGCCTTTTAAGAACCTATACAGATGCATCTGAAGCCAAAGTGCAATCTCTGAATTCATTACACTCTCCTTTAAATGATATTAATCTGCATAAAGCAACTGCTAATAAATATTAATATTACTAATTATACATGCATGTCATAATAGTAAAGGAAGATTTAAGTGAAAATATGTACATTGATCATTAAAGCATTTTACTCACTTATACTGCATATTATAAACAATGTTGATTGAATCTTATGTATATTTGCCTCCTCGCTCAATTCAGATGATTGTTAAAAAATCTGCTGCTCTGGAAATTTAAGAAAAACTGCACAAAGAATTCTAATAAGGAATGGCCCAAAAGCATGAACTGACATTTTTACATGCTGACATTCTGGTTTATTCCTTTTATTTTTTTCAACATGCTCTCTAAACACCTTGCTTTGAAATGGGCAGTTCAATTTATAAAAATTTAATACTCAAATTCAAATTTATTTTTTTTCCAAAAGTGTGAATTCTAAGTTTTAAAAATGATTTAATATCATTTAAAACATGAAACATAAAAGAGATGGAAAGAATTCTTTGCATGAATGAGTGAATTATTTGTTCATTCACTTTTTGTCATGATAGTCACAAAGTTGATGTAGAAACAAGAGAAGAAGGCAAAATTCCTACTTTTTCGAGAGTCTCACAGTCTCGTTGGGAGAAAGCCATGTGAAGCTTGGGTTACAACATGATTAGTTAAGTCTTGTAGTAGATCTATGATATGAACAATGTTCTGTAAGCCCAGTAGAGGAAGAAAAGAACCATTTTAAAAAGAACTGTTGTGCTGAGAAAGTAATATTTAAACAAGGTCTTGAACATTGTGGAGAAATCTGCAAGCACACTTGAGATAAGTGCCACAACATTTGAAAAGGCACAGAGTCATCAAAGAGAATGGCTATGTGAGAAGAAGATGGAGGGGCAGGAATTTGGGTTGAGCCCTCATGGTTATTTAGAATGAGATTGTGAAGATCAATGTAAACCATGCTCTTCATGATTGGATTTCATTCTGTCATAGAAAGAAAACAATGGAGATAATTAAGGAATATCACATAATTGAAAATGATCAGTGGTAACATAGAGGATTGAATGAGAGAACTAGAAAGGAAATTTGGATCCTATCCATATCCAAACTCTTTATTTTAAAGATGTAATCAGAGAAACAAAGAAGTTCAATAACTGCCAAAGCTCATACAGCTCACTGGTAGCAGGATTGGGATTAAACATCATGGCTCAGAATTAGTCAAGTTTTATCTCCATTTACAAGGTTCATCTCTGATATGAGATTTCCCATTGGGTAAAAAAAAATAAAATCAAATTCAATATAGAGTTGATGATGGAAATACAGTGGTGAACAAGTCACATGGTTTCTATTCTGTACATAGAAAGAGTAGAGTCCTTCTTTTAAAGAAATTAACACTGGTAATCTCTGAGATTAGAATCCAAGTCTGAAATTGTCAATAATGTTCTCTCATTTCATAATGCTTTCTCTTGCTCTGACTAAAAACAGATGAGAATTCAGCACATACTGTGAATGTGACCATAAGAAAAAAGCCTCAGTTTAAGTTATAGCTTTGGGGAAGAGGTTTGTAATTAGTAGATTGCATAATCGGTTAATGTGAAAGCCACTTAATGAAATATTTTTATTTAAATGTGAATTAAATTATCACTATTATAATGTATTATGATACCAAATGATAAATTGTGGATAATAACATAAGGCTATATTAACTACACATGAAAAGTGTAATATATTTTAAAAATTGATTAATATTTCTCATCACATACTTTTTTTATAGTAACAGCTTTATTGAGATATAGTTCACATATCATAATATTCACTCTTTTCAAATATACAGTTTAATGGGTTTTAGTATATTTACAAAGTTGTGTGACCATCACCACTATCTAATTTTCACACATTTTTATCACTCCAAATTGGAGCCCCATATCCATTAGCAGTCATTCACCATTCCCTTCTCTCCCTAGCCCTGGCAATGGCTAATCTACTTTCTGTTTCTATGGAATTGCCTCTCTCGGACATTTTATATTATTTGAATTATACTACATGTGATTGGCTTCTTTTGTTTAGCATAACGTTCTTGAGATTTTTCTACATAGCACCGGCATGTATTAGTTCATTCCTTTTTACTGCCAAAATAATATACCACTGTATGGGATACTACATAACAATCAGTGGATCTACATATAGGTTATTTATTTCAGTTCTTGGCTATTAGGAATAATGCTGCTATGAACATTTATGTGCACGTTTTGTGTGGACATGTTCTTTCAGTTTTCTTCAGTTTATACCTAGGAGTGTAACTGCTGGGTTATGTAGTAATTCTATGTTTAACATTTTAAGAAACTGCCAAACTATTTTCCAAAGTGGCTATTCAATTTTACAACCTGCAAGAAATGTATGAGTGCTCCAATTTTCTGCATCCTAGCCAATGCTAATATCATCTGTCTTTTTTATTTTAGCCATCCAAGTGGGTATGATATGGTGATCACATCATGGTTTTGATTTGCATTTCAGTAATGACTAACGGTGTTGAGCGTCTTTTCATGTGCTTATTAGCCATTTACGTGTCTTCCTTGGAGAAATGCCTATTCAAATACTTTGCCCATTTTTAAATTGGGTTGTCTTTTTGTTGATGAGCTGTTAAGAGTTTTTTTAAATATATAGTTTGAATCCAAGTCTGTTTTAAGAGACATGAGTTGCAAAAATGTTCCCTGAATCTGTAGGTTGTCTTTTCACTTTCTGAACTGCACGAACTTTAAAAGTTCTGAAGTATAACTTATCTATTATTTTCTTTTGTTGTGTGTGATTTTGGTGCTATATGTAAGAAACCATTCCCTAACTCAAGGTTACACATATTTACTCTTATTGTTTCTTTTAATAGTTGTACAGTTTCACTTCTTACATGGAAGTCTATGCTGCATTTTGAGTTGATGTTGTGTTTATAGTATGAGTTAAAAGTTAAAATTCATTCTTTTGCATGTGACTACTCAGTTGTTCCAGCAGCATTTACTGAGAAACTATTCTTTTTTTTTATTGCATTTTAGGTTTTGGGGTACATGTGAAGAACATACAAAATTGTTGCATAGGTACACACGTGGCAGTGTAATTTGTTGCCTTCCTCCCCTTCACCTATATCTGGCGTTTCTCCCCATGCTATCTCCCCACAACTCCCCACCCCCCACTGTCCCTCCCCCTCCCCACTGTCCCTCCCCTATTTCCCCCCAACATACCCCAGCGTATAGTGCTCCCCTCCCTGTGTCCACGTGTTCTCATTGTTCAACACCCACCTATGAGTGAGAACATGCGGTGTTTGATTTTGTGTCCTTGTGTCAGTTTGCTGAGAATGATGGTTTCCAGGTTCATCCATGTCCCTACAAAGGACACAAACTCATCGTTTTTGATGGCTGCATAATATTCCATGGTGTATATGGGCCACATTTTCCCTGTCCAGTCTATCATTGATGGGCATTTGGGTTGGTTCCAGGTCTTTGCTATTGTAAACTGTGTTGCAATGAACATTCGTGTGCCTGTGTCCTTATAGTAGAACGATTTATAATCCTTTGGATATATACCCAGTAATGGGATTGCTGGGTCGAATGGAATGTCTATTTCCAGGTCCTTGAGGAATCGCCACACTGTCTTCCACAATGGTTGAACTAGTTTACACTCCCACCAACAGTGTAAAAGTGTTCCTATTTCTCCACATCCTCTCCAGCATCTGTTGTCT